>JAOPHQ010002932.1:5000-50000 GCA_030340625.1 Merluccius polli
GCCGCTACGCCTGCTGGGAGTCTGCTGCTGGCAGATCCCATGGATACCGGATTATCCATGGGATCCATTATATTTAGGGATGTCCGATATTGGCTTTTTTACGATAACCGATAACCGATATTGTTCAACTCTTAATTTCCGATACCGATATCAACCGATACCGATACCGATATATGCGGCTATATAACTACAGCTACAACTAGCGTCCCGCTACACGGCCGCACACGCCCAGGCTCGTTATTGAGACGGCGCGGCGCGTTTGATGATGTCATCAAACCACGTCCTCACTTGAAACATAACAGATGTCTGAAATTATTTCAAACAAAGTGTTTATTTATTTCACACTGTCTTTGTACTGACAGAAAACGGTCGCTTGCATTGGACTCAGGACAATTAGAGCTTTCCAACGGTATAACAGCCAGAGGACACTTTAGTCACTTTGAGCTCTTTTAAAAACCCAAACCCATATTTTCCGATATTGATTTTTTATGCCAATATCGGCCGATAATATCGGTGGGCCGATAATATCGGACATCCCTAGTTATATTATTATTATTATTATTATTATTAATAATAATATATTATTGTTGTTATTATTAATATATTATTATATCACCTCTACCTTTAAAACCCATTATATCATCTAGCGTGGAGGATAATGATGTTAACCTTGGAGTCGCATTCATATCTCTCTCTCTCTCTGTCTGTATCTCTCTCTCTCTCTCTCTCCCTCTCTCTCTCTCTCCCTCCCCCCCTCTCTCTGTCTGTATCTCTCTCTCTCTCCCTCTCTCTCTCTGTCTGTATCTCTCTCTCTCTCTCCCTCTCCCTCTCTCTCTGTCTCTCTCTCTCTCTCTCCCTCTCCGTCTCTCTCTCTCTCTCTCTCTCTCTCTGTGTCTCTGTGTCTCTCTCTCGTAGGACTCAGATAAATTTCACGGTGGCGATTGATTTCACGGCGTCCAACGGTGAGTGGTTTTGGGTTTTGGGGATCTCCTCCTCGCCGCCGCCGCCGGCGGGTCGATCCGTGAAATGTGTTGCGCTGCTGATGACACGCGTCAACGCCGATCACTCACTGGGCCGCTGACCTTGTGCTGCACGCCCCCCCCCCCCCCCCCGGGGTCGTGTTGCGGTCTCTGTCTGGTGCATTAGTCTATCTATTCACTCATTCATCACAACGAGGCGTAGTGGACGTCCACCTCAGCCCCCCCCCCCCCCCCTTCAAGTTAAATTAATGAACCCCTTGCTCAGCAAAGTGATGATTTAATTGAATTCATATTTACAGAACAGCAAATCCTGGGACAAATCATTTCCTTATCACGCATAAGCTATTAAAAAGTCCTTGTTGCTGTTCATTTCCCTCGTCGACTTGCAGAGCAAAGCGTTTATTCTTGCTTTATTTATATGGCCGAGATGCGAGTGTTACGCCCACCGAGGATCCACGCACGGCCGTGGCTTTTACAGTCGCCACAGTCGTTTTTTGCCGCCGCCGCGTTGTGGAAACGCCGTTTGCATCTTCGTGTCGCAGCGCTTCAACATTTCAGAGGTGCGCCAGAAACGCGTGGGCAGCCGCTTATTTACAGCTTCTTGTGTGCAATGCATTAGTCGTTGTTTCGTTCCCGTCTGTGCTTTGCATTTTATACAGCGTGCGATTGAGCGTTTCCCCCTCACTACAATACATTAAATTACCCCTTTCCATCCCATAATACCCCCCCCCCCCCCTGCGCCTCCCACCTTGGGAGACACTGCTGTGCTGCAGAGGGCTCAGAGTGAGGGGGGGGGGGGGGGGGGGGGGGGTGTCATAAACGCCGGGCCTGTAACGCCCTTTGAGGCTGTAACTGTGATCAAGGGCCATAAATATGAAATGCACAAACAAACCCCCCCCCCCCCCCCCCCAACTGTCCTGCCCCCCCCCCCCCCCCCCCGTCCTGCCTCCCCCCCCCCACTGTCCTGCCTCCCTATTGGACGCGGCCTATCAGAGGAGTCAAGTCGACTCAGTGTTATTTTGTTGAGCCTTTAATCACAGCTACTGTCTCCAAGGGCTTCGCAGGCCACATGACAGCCCCCCCCACCCTAAGCCCCCCCCCCCCCCCCCCCTCCCCCAGAGAGGGAGGAAAACCCTCCCTTAATGATCAGGAAGAGACCTTGAGACGGGAGGCAGGGTGAGGTTAGGGGGAGGAGCCATCACTGCTGTACATAATAGTACAATAGTATGAGGAGCAAACGCTTCATGCTGAGCTTACACCAATTTTAACCAATCACTGCAACTTTCCCGCAAATTTGACCAATCATTGGCGTCGTCTTGAACTGACGTCGACAAACTGCCTTCCGCCTCACTTCCGCGTTTACCGCGGACCGTTTGTCAGTGTTTTTATTCTTTTAATTAATGTCTTTTAGCAGTAATGACTTAATATTTAACATATTACTCAGCAAAATTGCACTACTACCTTAATTTTAACATCAGGAAAATCGCAACTTTCGCAACTTTTATCGCAACTTTCATCGCAACTTTCATCGCAATGTTTTGGAAACGCTCATGAAACATCAGGCATTTTAGGCTGCAACAATCACAAAAAAGGCCCACGAAATCCTGGAGGGACTGGGTAGTAAATCTGCGCTGTTTCAGATCCGTCTCTTCCTAGTCTTGGCCGCAGTGACGTAACACAATCAACAACCAATAGATGAGCTCTGACAAAAACAGCGGAAACAGGAAACCTGACAGTTTCTACTTCTACTTTCTACTACTAAGGGCATGATGGGAAAAATAATAAAATAATCCAGTTGTAGTCTTGTAAATAGTGACCCTGCAAGATCCACAGTCTTTGTAAAATCTCAGTCTGAGACTCGGCTGTGACTAAATCTCTAAACACGTCTTTAGATGTGAGCTGATCGTTTTCCAAGAGTCTTGTCCAAATCTTTCCAAAGTCTTCTGATGTATGGGTACCTTGATGTTGTGTGGTGGATGTGTGTTGATGTGGTGGATGTGTGTTGATGTGGTGGATGTGTTGATGTGGTGGATGTGTGTTGATGTGGTGGATGTGTGGTTCTGGACCCAGGGAACCCGTCCCAGCCCACCTCCCTGCACTACATGAGTCCCTACCAGCTGAACGCCTACACCCTGGCCCTGCGCGCCGTGGGGGAGATCATCCAGGACTACGACAGCGACAAGATGTTCCCCGCGCTCGGCTTCGGCGCCAAGCTGCCCCCCGACGGACGGGTCTCGCATGAGTTCGCCCTGGTGAGCGGTTCGCTCTCCCTCTCTCTCTCTCTCTCTCTCTCCCTCTCTCTCTCTCTCCCTCTCTCTCTCCCCCTCTCTCTCTCTCTTCCTTCCCTGGGAGTGTGGATCCAATCCATGCAGCCATCTGTCTATGGATGTGCGTAAACTTTATCTGACTATGGATCACCACCATGCATGTACACATCCGTCTATCTGTCCATCTGTCTCTGCAGAGATACCACACACACACACACACACACACACACACACACACAGATGTCCTGTTATTCATCCACCAGCTATCACTTCATCACTGACAGAAGCTCGTTTTCATCCCCAGATAATATTTCCGTGAGTAACAGTTTTGGGCGTCAGATCTCCCGCCGGCTGGGCGCCCTTCAATACTGCACCATAAGCTTAATAGGAATTAGCTCAGCGTAACCCGTGACAACGGTCCCCCCCCCCCCCCCCCCCCCGCCCCCCTTTCCCACACACCTTTCTTTCTCACGGTCCTTTCTCCCATCTCCACCGCCCCACCCTTCATCCACATGATGAAGAGCGGCTGCGGGCGCTGGCGGCGGCCGGTCCAGATGTTGCAGGGCATTAAAGTGAGCGTTAAGCATTGAACGGAGTCAGCTGTTCACGCCTGCTGCCTCATCAATACACGCTCCGGGTTCAAAGACAAGGAGACACACGCGTGTGTGTGTGTTGGGGGGGGGGGGGGGGGGGGGGTGTGAAAGCTGAAAGGTTGTGACGTTGATCCCCAAGGTCTGCAGTCCAAGGTGCCTGCTGGCTCCTGTTTGGATGAAAGTCTGCTCACACAGCAGCAGTAACAGTCGTAGTAAAGTCCTGTGTGAAGGAGGGCTGACGGTTCGGCTTCCTGCCTTGCCAAAGCCAAAGTACTGAGCTCAGTGCTGAGTACTGATTTCCTCCATGCCGTCCCATCGGCCCGGTTAGACCGGCTGGTCCCCCTCAGCCGTTTAGAGAAAGGCGGCCTCCTCTGCCTTCCGACTTCACACATGAGAACATTTTTAATTTCATCGCGTTGGAAGTGTTTGATGGTTTTGTGCCACACTGAGGTACGCCGACCGTGAAATCCTCTGTGTTTAATTAAAATTCACCACAAATTAACTGTGAAGAGAATCACACAACGCTTCGCCGCCACTTCAATAGCAAGTCAGCTTCAAATGGCTCACTAATAAAGTTCACAATACGAAGCGCTGACCTGCGGTAAAACGAGTCTCACTGTGGAGACTAACGTGCAGTTCCTCTAGCGGCCTGTAGGTGGCCCACTGTGGAGACACTGACAGTTTGAATTCATTCAATATGATATTAATAAATATTAATGAGTTTTGGCCATAGCCTGCGGCGAGGCGGCCGTTCGATTCCCGCCCTCAATACACCAGACATGGAGCGTTTCCGCTGCGAAAACCTCAAGCAGTGGCGCCGATGGGGGGGAGCGTGGACCTCTAATGAGGAATGTGGATATTATACTATATATATTATATATATATATATATATATTGTGGCGGGGTAACGTCCGGCCACACGCCACCGAGGTGGCTTTCTTTGGGGCCCTCCGACACACACGGGTAGATGTTATTCAAAGGTGTTTATTGGAGTTGAAGGCCAGTTGGTATTCGCCGAGCTGATAGTACATCCAGTCATGACGGTGCTCCTCCTCCAGTGTGTGTGTTGATGGCTGGTTTATCCTGGGTGCCATGATTGCTCATGCACCACAGGTGTGCAGCCCCACCCAGCCAGAGTCCAATCAGTGTGACTCAGGCCAGGTGAGGCTGTAAACCAGCCACCAACAACACACACTCCACATAAACCCTCCACATATCCCCAACACCAGATTGAGGCCAGGGAGAATCCCCGGCCTCGCCTACTCCCCCCCACCCCCCATCCCCCATCCAAGCAAACAAACAAAAAAAAAAACACATACCGGACTCTGAACAGGGTTACCATACCTACAAAAAACCTGGACTCTTTTCAGGGTTGCCATACCTAAACAAAAAATAAACACAGCCCCCCAAACCCCACTACCTCCACACCTCCCCAGGGTCACACGCCCACCCCACCCTCCCCCTCCGTCCCGGAGACCGGAGGCCTGGGGCTGCTGCTCCGGCTGGTGGAGGTGTCTCTGGGGTAGCTGGCTGCAGGGGCTGGCTGGATGGGTTCTGGAGGAGGCCCGGCAGCTGGGCCGCGGAGGTAGCTCCTCGGAGGGCCTGGAACAGTCTGTAGGTACCCCCCTCCACCAGGGCGACGAGGCACGATCCCCCTCCCATCTCCTCCTGGAGCATGGGGCCTTGGGCTCCTGGTCCCCTGGCAGAGGGGCGGCTGGCCTGGGCTGCTCCAGGCTGGATCCGGGGGAGGCTAGAGCGGCAGACGGTTGCCGGTGGCGGTCGCTGCGCTGCCTCCCCGCTCCTCCGCTGGCCGTCGCTGCCGTTCAGGGGGGAGCTGGTGCTGGGGTGGCTGTCCTCGCCGCGGCTGGTGGCTCCAGTGTAGCTTGGACAGCCCTTCCGTGTCCCGTCCTGGTCGGAGGAGCCCCACGTTGGGCGCCAGTGTGGCGGGGTAACGTCCGGCCACACGCCACCGAAGTGGCTTTCTTTGGGGCCCTCCGACACAGGACACGGGTAGATGTTATTCAAAGGTGTTTATTGGAGTTGAAGGCCAGTTGGTATTCGCCGAGCTGATAGTACATCCAGTCATGACGGTGCTCCTCCTCGAGTGTGTGTGTTGATGGCTGGTTTATCCTGGGTGCCATGATTGCTCATGCACCACAGGTGTGCAGCCCCACCCAGCCAGAGTCCAATCAGTGTGACTCAGGCCAGGTGAGGCTGTAAACCAGCCACCAACAACACACACTCCACATAAACCCTCCACATATATATATATATATATATATATACTGACGCTTGTTTGTTGGGTGTGTCTGCAGAACGGAAACCCCCAGAACCCGTACTGCAGCGGCATCGAGGGCGTGATGGAGGCCTACTACCAGAGCCTCAAGTCTGTCCGCCTCTACGGACCCACACACTTCTCCCCTGTCATTAACCACGTGGCCAGGTACACACACACACACACACACACACACATGGACTCACACACGGACGCTTGCACGCACGCACACACACAGGTGATTTCTCTGAGTAATTGTACAGAAGGTGTTTTTGTATTTGCAGCCCACTCTCTCACTGTAATCTCAGACCAATAGGTTGTCATTAGTGTGTGTGTGTGTGTGTGTGTGTGTGTGTGGGGAGACCCACGAGACTCCAGACTTTAGGCTGATTGATGCCCCGCTCAGACGGAGAGAGAAACACGAGGAAATAGCCACCAATACAGAACTAATGGATATGAACACTCAATATACAGAACATGATTGGCTGAGGGTTATATCCAGTATATGATTGGCTGAGGGTTATATCCAGTATATGATTGGCTGAGGGTTATATCCAGTATATGATTGGCTGAGGGATATATCCAGTATATGATTGGCTGAGGGTTATATCCAGTATATGATTGGCTGAAGGATATATCCAGTATATGATTGGCTGAGGGTTATATCCAGTATATGATTGGCTGCTGGATATCTCCAGTGTATGATTGGCCGCTGGATATCTCCAGTATATGATTGGCTGCTGGATATCTCTAGTATATGATTGGCTGCTGGATATCTCCAGTATATGATTGGCTGCTGGATATCTCCAGTATATGATTGAGTGCATGATAGAGTATCGCCCCTCAGTGTAAGGCGGCTTTGAGTCCTATAAAAGCACTATATAATATTTGGTCTGATGTATTATTATTATTATTATTATTATTATTATTAAGGTGCTGTATAGTATGTGTAGGATACAGTACTGGCCTGCGGGGGGGTCCCTGACGGCGAGGCGCTCCTCCTCGTTAGGGCGCTCGACTCTGTGCTCCCTCGCCCACGCAGCCCTGAAATAGCTCTGTTGTTCCCCACGCCGGCGCCACGGAGGAGGAACCGCTCGCCGCTCGCTGTGCGCCGCTCCCAGCGGCTGCTTGCACTTAAAACCTGGACAAGGAATTTAAACCGCTGCTGTTAAACCCGGACACATTTTTATACCGTGGTGGAGGTGGAGGACAGATTTAAAAGGATTTCGGTAGAAGAATAACATTTTATATTATAAGTATTTCTATTTAGCACATGACAACATGCTTAACATCAGACCAGCACCAGGAAAACACTCAAAAAGTAAAAATTAATTAAAGTAATTAGCAAATCTACAAAAACACAAAACGGTGTCCTTATACACAATACTATGTATCCGGTTGTTATAGCAACGCCTACCTGCTGCTGTTGAGCAAGGCACTGAGCAAACATCTCACCAGCAGTCTGTCCACCGCTGATATTCATATGGTTTCTACAGATCATCGATAGATATAAAGATAGATAGATATAGATATAAAGATAGATAGATATAGAGAGATAAGAGATAGATAATAGAGATATATAGATAGATAAGATTGATAGATGGCTACTTTATGAATCCCTGAGGGTTTATGACTCGTGGGCGGCGGTGAAGGAGGAGCTTCACCTGGCCATCATCCGTCTTGCTGCTCAATATTGCAGATGTGACCTTTAACCCCCTGACCCCCCCCCCCCCCCCCCCCCGCATGACAGGTATGCGTCGGCGGTGACGGACGGCTCGCAGTACTTCATCCTCCTCATCATCTCCGACGGTGTCATCACCGACATGGCCCAGACCAAGGAGTCCATCGTCAACGTAGGTCCTAGCCACCCCCCCCCCCCCCCCACCGGTCCTACCCCCCCCCCCCCCCCCCCACACACACCACCTCTTTTCTTCATCTTCATCGTTTCATTTCCATCGTCATCATCATCGTCTTGTTTTCCTCTGTTGTGCTTCTTGATGGTTTCTTAACTGCTCAGCTGCTAGTTTTATGTTGGCTTGTTTTGTGCTTCAGTTCCCTCTCAAATGTTTTCTCGTTTTTCCATCTTCCTCCCCCCCTTCTCCTCCCCCTTTCTCTCTCTGCTCACTTGTTATTTTCTCTCTACCCCCCCCCCCCCCCCCCCCCCCCCATCTCCTTTCTCTCTCCCTCTGTTCACTTATGTTATTTTCTCTCTCTACCCACTTGTTTTCCCCCCCCACTCTCTCTCTGCTTTCCCGCTCACCCCTTCTCTCTCTCCCCTCTTTTTCTCTCCCTATCTGCTCACAATGTAATTCCCCCCCCCCCCAACCTCCTCCCTCCAGCACCAGTATTGATGGATGTGGGTTCTGCTAAACATAAACTCTTATTAGAGCCCCGGTTCCCAGCCTGAGACCGGTGCTTGGGCTTCATCAAGTGACCCCCACACAGCGGCGCGCAAAACCGCCCAATCAGATCGCAGTAATTATCTCCCGTCCCATGGGGCCGGACCTCGCGGGGCGGGACCTCGCGGCCTCTCATATCGTCGGCGATAATTCAGCGGCGTTCATCTAATCTCAAAGTCATAAAGGAGCGGAGGAAAAGGCATGCGCTCATCAGTTAGCGCTCCCCGTCTCCGCGGCGCGCGTGCGTGGCGTGCGTCCCGCTCGACGTAGGAGGTTTAATAAACAAGACGCGGGTCTGCGAGGGTCCCGGGGCGCCGGCGCCGCGTTAGCGGGACTCATTTTGATGCGCATGGAAATTAGATGAAACGGCTAATAGCAAAAGTTAAACGCAAGAACCGCAGGAAATAAATCACAAAGTGGCTTGAGGATCGCCATGGTAACAGGCGGAGGGTAACGGTGTAAGCCGTAGGTTACAGTGTTGTGGGATGAAGAGAGGAAGGGGGGGAGATGCGGGGAGACAAAGGGGGGGAGGTCCGTCTCCCCCCTGCTGCTTCTCGGCAGGGGGTCGTTGTGAAGGTGTTTTAATGGGTGGAAGTTAACACTAAACCTCCTCTTCCTCGCTCCGCAGGCCGCCTCGCTGCCCATGTCCATCATCATCGTCGGCGTGGGACCGGCTGAATTCGACGGTAAGCGTGTGTATGTCCACATGTGTGTGATTGGGATTATTTATTGTGTGTGTGTGTGTGTGTGTGTGTGCGTAAGGCTTTGGTTCACATGTATGTGTGCATGGGGGGGGGGGGGTGCTGCCTGTGTGTGTGTGTGTGTGTGTGTGTTGGGACTGATAACAGCCATGTGTGTGTTCACCTATAAGCACACTGCTGTTTACTTTTCATTCACTAATCCTTCTCCTCTTGAAGCCCCTTCTCTATCTCTGGCCCCATATGGCTCTCCTCCTCCTCCTCCTCCTGCTTTTCTCCTTCCCTCTCCTCCCCTCGCATCTCCTCCACTGTACCATCCCTTCACTACTCCTCCCCTATCCCCTCATCTCCTTTCCTTGTCCCCCCCCCCCCCCTCCTCCCCTCTCATCTCCTCGACTGTACCATCCCTTCACGACTCCTCCTCTCTCTCTACCCTCCCCTATCCCCTCATCTCCTTTCCTTGTCTCTCCACTCCCCTCCTCCCTCCTCTCCATTCCACTCCCCTTCTCCTCTCTCCTCTCCTCTCTCCTCATCCTCTCCTCTCTCCTCTGCTCTCCTCATCCTCTATCCTAGTCGAGGTTTGCTTCTTAAGTGTCATTGCTTATTGAGATAACCGATAATAAAGAGGATTGTTGCGCAACTTCTCCTCCTCCTCCTCTGCTGGGCTGTTTCAACAGACTTTCCTGTTGAGCGGTTTCACGGCTCGCCTCATTGGCCAGGAGCGGCAGTCAGTCGGCCCGCCGAGCCGACACACGGGCCGCGCATTACCACGCTAATAGAGCGAGCTCTGCGCGCGCCGGCGTGACGGGCGCACACATCGCTGCCGGCGTTTACACGCGGTACAGTGTTTGCTTTCGTACGCGCACCCGCCACGCCGCGTGCACCACGCGTATGCCTCGAGTTATAACTTAATTTCCTAATGTGTATATTTTACCCATAATGTCTATATTTTATGTAAATGTTTTGGTAACGTTGCACAGTTGCAGACGCCTGGAGCTGAGCCGGAGCATTTCAGGGCCATGATGGCTTCTCTGCTCGTTGTTCTCTAATGTGCATAATGATGAATAAACAGACGCTTGAAGCTTAACGCCAGCGCCTCAGTCTCACGCACCGACCGAGTACTGACTGATAGCCGTGTGCGGCGTACCGCTCCGTGGTCACGTGACACCGTGGCGTTGATTGATACGTGGTCACTTAATCGTCGTTAAGAGTTGTTCCGAAAAATTGCCAGTTAGACAGACGATTAGACGGTGCAGTACAACAAACAGTCACCCAGTCGTCGAAAACAGCAAGAGCTATTTGGGCCTTTTTCTTTATCAATATAATCAATCCGAATTTGTGTTCGCAGAAATGATCGAGCTGGACGGAGACGAGGAGCGGATCTCGTCCCAGGGACGGCTGGCCGAGAGGGACATTGTGCAGGTAGGACCCCCCAGAGACCAGAGCTCAGGGCTCAGGGCTGGACTTAGAGAAGCAGCCTGTCTGCACCACACTGAGTGAGTCATGGAGGACGGGGGGGTAAAGGTTCAATCATCATAGGCTCAAGGTCTGGATTCACTTAGTGGTCGTTATTCACCACACAAACAAACACACACACACACACCCATAAATGTGCGCACACCGATAAACACACACATAGAAAGACACACTCACACAAACACTCAGTTATCTCCACCTGGACAGGCCCTGGCCTGGCCTCCATTAACCCTGCTCATCTGAGTATCCCTGCCACTGTCATCATCTCTGCTCCTTCCTCTCCTCTGCTCCTCCCTCCGTCTTCACCTCCTTCTCTTCCCTCCATCACTCCTTTCTGGTCTCCACCTCCTGCCTGCCTCTTGCTCTCTCCGTTTCTGTCTGTTTCTCTCTGTGTTTCTGTCTGTCTCTCCTTCTGTTTCTCTCTGTTTCTGTCTGTCTCTCCTTGTTTCTCTCTCCGTTTCTGTCCGTCTCTCCTTCTGTTTCTCTCTCCGTTTCTGTCTGTCTCTCCTTCTGTTTTTCTCTGTGTTTCTGTCTGTCTCTCCTTCTGTTTCTCTCTCCATTTCTGTCTGTCTCTCCTTCTGTTTCTCTCTGTGTTTCTGTCTCTCTCCTTCTGTTTCTCTTTGTGTTTCTGTCTGTTTCTCCTTCTGTTTCTCTCTCCGTTTCTGTCTCTCTCCTTCTGTTTCTCTCTGTGTTTGTCTGTCTCTCCTTCTGTTTCTCTCTGTGTTTCTGTCTGTCTCTCCTTCTGTTTCTCTCTGTGTTTCTGTCTGTCTCTCCTTCTGTTTCTCTCTGTGTTTCTGTCTGTCTCTCCTTCTGTTTCTCTCTGTGTTTCTGTCTGTCTCTCCTTCTGTTTCTCTCTATGTTTCTGTCTCTCTACCTCTGTGTTTCTCCGTGGCTCTCTCTGTCCATCTGTCTCTTTCTGTGTCTTTGTTCATCTCTCTCTCTGTCTCTCCCTCTCCCCCGTCTCCCTCTCTCCCACCCGCTCCTTTAGTTTGTGCCGTTCCGGGACTATGTGGACCGCAGGGGGAACCACATCCTCAGCATGGCCCGCCTGGCCAAGGAGGTGCTGGCCGAGATCCCGGACCAGTTCCTGTCCTACATGCGGACGCGGGGCATCAAGCCGGGAACCTCCCCGCCGCCGTACACCCCGGCCACACACCCGCTCCTCGCCCGGCGCGTGAGCCGGATCTGAGGTCCGGCGCTCCTTCCTCCTCCTCCTCCTCTTCACCGGAGGTCTGCGTAAGATGGAGACTTCTCCCCGGTGCTTCGGGAAGGCTCCTTTAATGGCACTGATGATGATGATGACGATGACGTAAGGTGAAGCAGCGGGAACCAACCATCTGTAGCGGTCACACTTTTGACAGGCGGGTGGCGGGGGGGGGCAGTGGCGATGCTCCTTTCGTTTGGGATGGAGGTCAAAAGGTCAACAAACCAACCCACAAGATGGAAAAATACAGATGAGCATACAGTATCTATCCATCTCTACCACCGATCTGTCTGTCCATCTCTCTCTATCCATCCATCACCCGTCTATCTCTCTATCCATCTGTTCTCCATCTCTTATCTGTCCGTCTGTCCATCCATCCATGATCTCTGTCTGTCTCTCTGTGTTCATGTTTACAGTGAAGGGGCGGGTCTATGTTCTGTACAGCGTAGCAGAGACTTGTACCGTTACAACCAGAAGACTCAAGGACCGCATGTTTATATCAAAAAACCAAGAAGAAGCACGCAGTCCTGCACCACTCAGGGCTCTGTACCGCAACGATACCACACACACACACACACACACACACATACACACACAGGTTCTGGTTGGAGGGAGTGTGTGTCCTTACACACCCACACCGGCCTCTCCCTGGGTACCTCGCACCCGACCTGGACCACCAAAGACAGGTGTGACCAACAACACACACACACACACACACACACACACGTCCGGGCAAACACCTTCCAATGCTCTGTGTCTTATTTGGTTATGAGTGTTGCTCCTGGTTTCACTAAGTGGAGTTTCGTAGCCTCAGAAGGTTTCTTCCATTTTGTCTCTCTCTACCTCTCACACTGTTGTTATTATTATTATCGGGTGCGGCCGAACCTCGTCGTCACGACGACGTCGCCGACTGCGGCTGTGTGAAGCGGTGTGTGTGTCCTCCTCACCCAGAACAGCACTGAACACTCAAACTGTCTGCCAAACGGTGAGAGGAGAGAGCGGACATTTTGATCATCAGATCAACTCTTTTCCCCAGTGTTGATATTGGCAGATATCATTCTGCTGTTTCTTCAGCTCCTCTTTATCTGGACAGGAAGTTTCTTCTTCGATTTGTGTGGACATGTTACAACCCTACAACCCCAAGGTTTAGCTTAGCGCCGGCTCACCTTCTTTACATACGTGATGTAGCTCCTCCGATTTCTTAAGACAAGACTCCAATCTAAACAGGTAACTGCACTGTCACTTTTCTAAGCCAAGTTTCTGGGTGAAACTTTAATGCCGCCCAGCTTTTTTGACCCGTGTTCTCTGTGTGGATTAAAATGTGACATGATGATGTTAAGCAAAGCACAAATGGTTTCACTGTAGAACCGCTGAGATTAATACGTAACATTCTCCCTTTTTACACCGACCGGCTGGTCCTGCCGCAGTGGTTCCCCACCTTGTGAGGCCCAGGACCCCACTGTTGGGTCTGAAGATAATAGAGAGGTGCAGGAATGAGTCCTAAAACCCGGAAGTCCGTTTGCATGTTGGCACTTCCGGTTCCCTCGTCTCGAAGTCAACAGGTTTTTTCAATGGGTTTTTGGTTAGATGGCTGAAATAAGGACTGTGGTTTTACACAAGCTTAAGAGATTTACACGTTTTGTTTTACGACATAAGATACGTCGGTAAATACCCCAGTGTCGAGTCACTATGCCTCGAGTCTGAGTCCAGGCTCGAGTCTCCAGTGTACGATTCCGAGTCAAGTCCAAGTCATAAAAAAAAAATCAGAGTCGAGTCCAAGTCGAGTCCACTACTCATACGAGTCAAGTCCGAGTCGAGTCCCTATTGATCCACATCGAGTCCGAGTCAAGTCCGAGTCAGCACTACGGGTCCGTTTCGCGGATCTGTTCCGAAAGCCGCGATACCTCCGCGGCGGATCCGTCGCGGAGTCCTTTTGCTGTGTGGGTTATTTACGTAGTTACGTAATTATGTTACGTTAGTTACGTTATTAACTTCATTACGTATGATGTATGACATGAAGCAGTAACATTCCCTTGCACTAATCATATACCAAATTATAGAATAATGGCGTATTACTATTATAGCCTAATGACATTAAAAAAGTCGAGTCCTCGTTTTAATTCTCGAGTCCTTAATGCATGAGTCCGAGTCAAGTTCGAGTCATTCAGTGCTCGAGTCCAAGTCAAGTCACGAGTCTCTAAATTTAGCTCAGGAGTCGGACTCGAGTCCGAGTCCCGGACTCGAGTACTACAACACTGAAATACCCCACTCGTGAATTTTGAATCTTTTACGTGTCTTAAAAAAATTCTGGCGATTGCATTTACACTTCAAAAATCATAAAAGTATAAAAGTGTTCATTGGTGAAGATTATCTTGTTTAACAAAACGTGTGAGTATCATAAACTTTTGTTTGCCACAAAGCTTATTTTCTGCAATAATGCAAGATCCAATGGGAAAAACCCATTGGCTTGTTGTCAAGGGAACCCAAGGCGATGCTGACTTCCGGGTTGGCCTACAAAAATACGTCACCCCTGCACCACTCTATAACATCAATGCATCACCTCACACTGAAGTAGTAGGTAGTAGTTGACTCATGACAACAAATGATTAAGCAGTCCATATATGTTCATAGAACCAGGAACTTTATAATTTACTTTAAATCGAAATGCACTATCAAATATCTCCAGCTTATAAGTCCACTCCTGCGACCCCATCTACTGATCAGGTGACCCTAAGTGGGGCCCCGGACCCGAGGTTGGGAACCACTGGTCCTACTGCCTCGTTGGAGCGAGGGAACTACTGTGTGATACGTTTAACTGATGCCAACTTCTGTACAACACTGTAAACACTAATGTTCACTTCTGTAACCAACCGATGCGGAAAGTGTACTTTCTTCTGCATACATCTCAGATATATATTTATTATTCTACTGAGTATTTATTTATTATCCTTAAATGAAAACAGTATACTTCTAAACTGCTTGTGAAACAATTTCTTACACGTTTATACACTAAATGTCAAAAATGTTTGCATTTTATCGTGACTTGGTGAGTACATGTGAATTGCTGCTTTTGTTTGCGATGTAAAAGTGTAACTGTTTTTATACAGAGGCCTGTAATCATATTTAAATCATGACTAACAGGCCTTATACACGTTTCTGTACGAGTTAATCATATTTAAATCATGAACGACAGGCCCGCACCTTTTTATAAGCGACTGGTTGGATACCAAAGTATTTCTCGTGTGTACAGTCTCTGGCCACGATATCTCAGTAGCAAAACTAAACTCCAGCTCCTGCTTTGTATTAATGTCCACCTGGAGGATCATCTCCATGGAGGATCATCTCCACAGCTTGTGATCCTATAGAATCTGTGCATTCAGTTGGACTGAATAGCCAAGTCCCGTAGCCAAGACACATTTTCTACTATTTCCTTCCTGTCTAAGCAGTGGCTCCAGGTTGCACAATGTAGCAGCAGTTCTAGCACAGGTATGTGAACCCGTCGCTCTTCTTCTGTAAGATCAGCATACAAACAACGCCAAGATGGAGACTCATTCAGAGTTGATCAGACGCCCTTCTCCTCAGTACCATTTCATCAGTCAAAATGGTGGCAAACTGCCAGGACTGTGACTGTTTCCCGTGAAACGAAAAGGCAGGGCGCTTCATTTATTTATCATGACACAATGTCAACCGCATCTCACGCCCACGCTCGTATATACATAAATGCATCCGCGCATGAAACATGCATGGGCCTTACGTAACAAAGCTCGGAGAGGGACTTCGGTCTTGGGTTGTTTTTCTTTTCACGCTCCAGTGAGAATCGTGAATTTCATAGATTAAACCATTCAGACTTTAATTGTAATAAGGCAGAAAGTGCCATCGAAGCAGGACACAAGATGAGTTCAGTATATATCTATATCTTTATAGATGGATGGGAGGCCAGACGTGGATTTGCCCTGAGGATGAGAGCTTAGCGCAGGGGGATCTGATTCAAACTGAAGCCTTATACCAGACATGAACCTCTGTAGGAGTAGCAGGAGTCGGTGTAGGAGGAGGAATCCCTCACACGCATTAGGGTGCCGCGTAGGTTTTATTACATTTTGTTTTACACAATGTGCATCTATGTCACTGGAACAAGCCAGCATGCCAAGTGGTGCATGCCGTCTCCTCACACGCGGCGTGGGCCGTGTTTCACGTTGCCTGGTAGCCCGGTGGCTAGCGCATCGCGGGATGCTTGTGATAAATACTCCTCGTGTTTTCGTAGCATGCATAATGTCTGCATGTGTTGTTTTTTCTACCGGATGTGGAGAGGAGGAAGTTCGTGCGCAGCAACATCCCTGTTCTTTTGCTATGAAAATGTTTTTTGGCCTTACTTGATGAACAGATCTCAGATGCATCTTGGGACTCGCGTGATGCCTTCAAGGTGTTTTGACTCACTACAACTCTCTCTGGAAGTGTCCGTTTTGATTTCCGTTCCTCTTGTCTGTTCTGCGTTGTCCTCCCAGAGGCTGTGGTGGAGCTGCGGTCAGAAACAGAATAAATCTAGGGAGCCCTAAATTACACTTCTGTGTCCAATAGCTGTCGTAGGTATGCCATGGGACTTCACGCTGTGGGTCTTCATGCCGTGGGTCTTCACGCCGGTGCTTGCATGTACACTGCCACGTCACTGATTCTGATTGAAGTTCGCCAAAAGTACATCGCCAAAAGTCACTACTTCAGTGACATCTAGTGATCCATATAATGTGAAGACGATGTCTTACAAATGTACAAAATATAGGAATCTCTCCGATCATAAACGATGCGGGAAGAAATAGCAGAAAAGATGAAGCGTAGTTCTAGTTACACGAGACATGCGGTGTACCGACGCCGTTGGCCGTCGAAGCAGAAGTATAATTTGGCCTTCGCTCTCGCTGCTCCCGATGAGGACTCACTCAGCTGAGATGAACTCCTTCCCCAACACATCATCAATCTGTCTGCCAGGCTGCTCCATCTGACCTGGTGATTCAACTCACATCACTTTAGTTCGATGTGGAATCAGATCTCCGACCCTCATCCACCACCATGTGTTCGCTGTTCCGAAGGCCAACTTTAGGAACAGAGTAATAATTAATATTGTGCTTTTTAATTCCTCCTCTACGTTTGTGTCATCACGAGACAGCACTGGTTTAACTGTTCTGATTTCAAAATGGGGAAGCCTCGAAAGATTGATATAAAGTAAACTATTTATGTATGGAATTTCAATATTTAAATAAATATTCATATGAAACCCATTTTGTCATATCTTGTTTGATTTACGGTATCAAAACCTTTTATTTATTTCTAAATATTATACAGCAAATGTGTTGTCTTAAAGGGTACCGCTGGTATGTGACATCATACAGGATTATTATTTTTAGACAAATAGACATTCCTGCTGATATGAGCACTATGCCAACTGAATGAGCTGCAGCTTCCCAGAGAGACGAGACGTCGCTCGAACCCTTTTTCATTAACTCTGACTTTTGTGCTGCTCTGTCGGGGCTGTCCGGGATTTCAACACACACACGCATTTCTACGAAGGTTCATCATACAGATGGCCGGCGTACAAACACACGTTGTCAAGTCGTGCAGTTACTCTGCAAGCGTCCGTACGATGTGAAACCTTATTGAAAATGCTGACTCTCGATCATGTGAAGGGTTCCAGCTAATATTATGTTGATTGCCTGGCAGATGCACTCCAACACACGCCCCCATCACCGATAATTACTTACCAATTACCTCCTGATACTCCTTTGAGCAGAATTATTTGTCATAATCATCCTTTTTTATTTTTTTGCGATGCCATCATCACAGGTTCCACAGATGATAATCACCTCTCCAGAGGTTTACCAAGGACAGGGCTCCTCACTTCATGGCAGCTCATGAGCCCCGAGTGTAACATTTGAAAGCCAATAAGGCAGAGGAGAAGCAGCCTCAGCAGGAAGCTAGAGTGTTGTGTTTTTGCTCTCCCGGGTTTATTTCCCAGGGTCCCACGCTAAAATCGCACACACACATCGAGATGGTACGGGTGAGAAGCTGTCCAATATAGAGTGAGTGTGAAAAATGTCAACGAAGCAAATCTCTCCTTCGGGACCGCTGGAGCGTGAGAGCCGCCGGGTGTAGGCTCCCCCCCCTGGTGGTCCGGGTTTTTCTCGGACCCTACTTTGCCTCGGTCCCCACACCGCTGCAAAGCTACAGTGCCACAAACACACTCAGCCCCCCGCTCCCCCCCCTTTAGTCCTCACTACGCCCCAAAGACATGGCGCCTCAAACACACTTGGTCCCCACTCCCCCCCCCTTAGTCCCCACTTTGCTGGCGGTCCCCAAACCGCCCCTGAGACCACAGTGCCACAAACACACTCGGCCCCCACACCGCCCCAAGTCCAGTTACCGGAAACACACTCAGCCCCCACTCCATCTCAGGCCCCACACCCCCCCCAGGCCAAAAACACACTGGCTCCGAGATGAGGGCCGAAGAGCCGCTCAGTGAAGACATCCTCGCTTCTATTCTTAGAAAGGGAAAGAGGGGACAGGGCTAAACATAGCCACATCGTGTTGAGCCTGCCGTCTATTTTTACCCCAGCCTAGGCTGTCCTGGCATGTTGTGTGCTTTTCTTGGGAGCATTACGTAATAACCTCATCTTGATGCACGATGCTGAAGACCGGAATGAAGCAACTTTATCCCTCCGGGAAGAAACACAGGCAGTTCAAGATGGATAAGAGCTTAAAATATACGCAGGGCTGAAAATATCTTTTTACGAAAAACGCCTATCCACATAGTATTTCAGATTGGGTTAGAATATGACTCCGCTTGTGTGGCTATGGTAACGCCTGTGGAGAGACATGCCAGCCGGTAGCTGGTGTATGTATGTAGGTTGTGTGTACTGGGAGAAGAATCATCTCAGATCCAGCCATGTTGTAGCAGAACTTCTGGAGGGAGATGGCACAGAGCCTGGGGCAGAAACCAGGGAGTGCAAGGGGCGGCGTTAGGCCTTGTTTCGTTAGAGATATTCTGCTGAAGACAACTTTTTGCACAATTTTAATAAGTGTATTTCCACAGTGGTCAGTCTACATGGTGTTGATATGAAATCTTCACAGATCCCCGCCTCCAGCAACATGATTGGTCGAAACAAATGTGAAGCGAAAGAAAGTGAAACGCCAGGCTCACCCAGATCTGAACTCGTCTGCCATCAGACTTATTCATCAGACTTACTGCCATCAGATATTAATGTAAAGTGTGATCTGTGAGACTCGGAGGATAGTCACTAACGATTAGGGCGAAAATGTCCACAGTGACCCTTCCTCATTGATGACCTGTATCAAAAGAAACAAAAAAATCACTCTGGATGAAGTGGTCTAAAGCTGAATAGTAAAGAGTCCAATAGTATAGTGAGGTGCATCATGCCGTCTGCTGGGTCACACCACCTTACTGCTCCACTGAGCTGGACGTAATGGTGGAGATGTGATGACATGCTGAATGGTTTAATACGAAGGGTTATGTAACTTACAGGCTTGGCTTACGATCTACAGCAGTCTTCTGTCAATGGGAGTGTGGAGTTAAGATGACTGTTTTCAAAAAGAAACTGTTTCAATAGGATTGTTTGCTAATGTTGAGACACAACTCCAACATGACCTTGTTGTTGTTGTTGTTGTTGTTTAAATCTCTTTAATTCAGTACCTGATTGGATGCGTTCAGAAAGCAGAAGACGACGAAGAGAAAGTCATGTGACCCATGTAAAAGCCATCAGCTGACCGAGACATAGGTCAGGTAACTTCTCCAACACACAAGCACACTGAACAGCTGAATAACACACAAACACACACCGACCTCACACACACAAAGAAAGTTAAAAAAGTGAACAGAACAGACTGGTCTTGTCTAGTCGTGCGTAGAAAATGTGTGAAGCAGAAAACACAAAACAAGATTAAAGAAATGGTTGATGTGTGTGGTTTCCAGATTAATGCTATTATAGCAGCGTCGTGTTTAAAACATACGCTACACGCAAAAACAATGAGGCGAACAAGTGATTTAAATGATTAATGGTTCATTTACTGTGGGGCCCTTGAAATATTGAGCGACGGTTCAGGCATGAAATGCAATGTAAATGGATCTATTTATAGTGGAGAAAGCCATGCAGGACAAACTGCTAAAACCTCACTGGTTCACACAGCTTTCAGACACACACACACACACACACATGCATGCATACACATGCATATACACATACACGTATACACGCACATACACACATACATGAATACAGACACACACATGTATACACGCACATATACATGCATACAGACACACACACACACACACCCACACACACACATTCAAACACACACACACACACACACACACACACACACACACGCGTACATACACCCACACACTCACACCACATTTGCATGTAACACCACTTTCGGCAGGACATTAAACTTTTACACAATGCAGCAGGACAGCAATAAATAATTTCCATGTTGAAAGTGGAAGTCAGAGTTCATCCTCCACCCTCCAAGACAACACAGCAGCCCACCTTGTGACTCTGTGGACCACTGGAGCCCACCTTGTGGACTCTGTGGACCACTGGAGCCCACCTTGTGACTCTGTGGACCACTGGAGCCCACCTTGTGACTCTGTGGACCACTGGAGCCCCACCTTGTGACTCTGTGGACCACTGAAGCCCCACCTTGTGACTCTGTGGACCACTGGAGCCCCACCTTGTGACTCTGTGGACCACTGGAGCCCCACCTTGTGACTCTGTGGACCACTGGAGCCCACCTTGTGGACTCTGTGGACCACTGGAGGCCCACCCTGTGGACTCTGCGGACCACTGGAGCCCACCTTGTGGACTCTGTGGACCACTGGAGCCCACCTTGTGACTGTGGACCACTGGAGCCCCACCTTGTGACTCTGTGGACCACTGGAGCCCACCTTGTGGACTCTGTGGACCACTGGAGCCCCACCTTGTGACTCTGTGGACCACTGGAGCCCACCTTGTGGACTCTGTGGACCACTGGAGCCCACCTTGTGACTCTGTGGACCACTGGAGCCCCACCTTGTGACTCTGTGGACCACTGGAGCCCCACCTTGTGACTCTGTGGACCACTGGAGCCCACCTTGTGACTCTGTGGACCACTAGAGCCCACCTTGTGGACTCTGTGGACCAATGGAGCCCACCTTGTGACTCTGTGGACCACTGGAGCCCACCTTGTGACTCTGTGGACCACTGGAGCCCACCTTGTGCACTCTGTAGACCACTGGAGCCCACCTTGTGGACTCTGTGGACCACAAGGGGTTTTCGGGATAGTCTAGTGGGGTTAGGATCTCCCAGATGAAAGGTTTTGGGGGTTCTGTGCTATAGGGCTTGTACATCAGAATGCATCATGGGATTTTTTGCAGGCGATACTAATATACGAGAATACGAGAACTTTGTGTTGCCACGTCTCGCATGAGAAACGATAACGAACATTACAATGCTCCTATGATTCCAAAATGGCGGCGGTCATTGCGATGTGACATAGTGATGTACAAGCCCTGTAGCTTACATTTGTGGCGAGAGCGCTCACGCTAAATGCTCTTCGGCAGAATGGGTGCACCTACGTCGTTTTGACAAATGCTATTGCCAATAGCATTTGTCAAAACGACGTAGGTGCACCCAGGCTTCACTAGGAGGTAACTCTGTTACCAATAACAGAGGTAGGAGGTAACAGAGTTACCTCCTAGTGAAGCCAGG
The DNA here is from genome assembly GCA_030340625.1 of Merluccius polli. NCBI lineage: Eukaryota > Metazoa > Chordata > Actinopteri > Gadiformes > Merlucciidae > Merluccius > Merluccius polli. The sequence continues at coordinate 26,645 of JAOPHQ010002932.1, forward strand.
AGAGACGATGTTATGGCGGTTTCATCACCCAGACCGTCACGGTCCTTTAATGACACATCCAACACAACTCCCTATATGCTAAAATGTCTAAACAGGACATAGGGAGAGGACGTGACGTCACTGGGCCTCAGTGTCGATGGGTGGAGACGTGTGCTTTGTTCAGTTATCATCACGATGATAATATATTCCTCTGCCTTGCAGAGGGCACAGGCCGTGAGATTATGCATAATGTGATTCTGCCACAATGGAGGCTTTTCACACCAATGGTGAGAGGGGAGATGGGGTCTCGGACCCACGGCCTTTCCAAACCACGACTCAACCTCCTCATTGATGCACACAACGATGCAATAGAGATTCAGTAATGGTGTTCGGGAGATATTTGCATGAGCCAATTGCACAGGGGCACTGAACCTGAAATCGTTTTTTTTGAACGTTGTAATATGATCTACATAGTAATCTATGCCATTTCGTCACTGTTACTAAAATTGGAATAAAATAAGAGAGGTGTAAAATCCTGTCCTACTCTCCTCCGAACTCGAGCTGCGTTGTTTTCGCGACGTTGAAGGGCCTTTTCCGAGGCACTTCGACGTCACGACGAAGGGACGCCGGCGGCGAGGCGTGTGTGGCCGTGTGGAGCGCCGTCTCGATGTCCGCGTCCGAGAGAGGGTTAAGCTTCCCAGACACTTGTAGTACAACGCCACGGCGCGGGGCGCAATTAATATACAACATCGTTCATTATAACGCTCATACTCAACGACGGTACAAGCTTAAAAAAAAGTATCACGAAGTTAGCTTTGGTCGTAACCATGGAGATAACACGTCCACCCCTCCTTCCTAAACCCTCAGCCAAAAACACATTTTTTTAAAACGTGTTTGAGCTAAAACAGGGTTCGCTAACACATCCAAATACAGTGTGTTATGTATTACTGGACCATCAATGTGTGTGTGTGTGTGTGTGTGTGTGTGTGTGTTTTTAACACGGTTTTACTGGTTATACAAAGACAGTGGCATCAGCAACATACTGGAAATGGCTCTATGATGATGATGATGAGGACAAGTGTGACGAAGAGCAATCGACACAGGGAGGGAGAGATATACGTAATGTCATGGTTATAAATTAAGCACGCTTACATGGTAATGCTACGTACTAATTCTACATGCTAATGCAAAAATGTGAGTAATCAGTGATGGCACTTGGCTCCGGTCCCTGCTTGAAGCATGGCTGTCTCACGCCACTCTCAAAGTGCTCTGCCGCCACCTAGTGGTCAAGTTGCTCCCAAATGACCCAGAACAAGATCACACAACTCACCCGAATCACCCACCTGGGGAATCAGCAGGTGTACATTACTGGACTCATGATTAGTCCCTGAGCTGGCAGGCATTTCCAAATAGAGAGACAATTAACGCTAGATTTAAATCAAGTAATATGTGACTCTGTCAAGACAAACAACAGCTTTCACACATCACTGCAGCTCTTGGCATTTAATAACAGTAATTAACACCAAGCAGAACTGTAAGATAAAAAGCTTTAACCAGGAATGTGAAGTACCGTTAAAAACAGGCAATACACCGAACTGACTTAACTTAGCTTGTAACATTTGCAAATATTAGAAAAATATTATATGATTTAAAAAAAAAGCTTTTACTTATGAGCCCTTTTTTCTAATATGTGAATATGCTAATGTTTCCAGTACAGATTAAAAATATATATTTTGGATATGGCCAATGATGCTACAATTGCAACAACACACAATGGTAAATTAAATTGTCTTTTACTACTGCATATCAGAGAGAGTACACCAAGACTGCATCCCCTGCCCCAGATTAGCCGAATTAACAAAATAAATGTTTTTTATTTTGCTTTAATAATTGAAACACCAAGTATTCATCTACATATTCACATTGTCTGGTTCTTCTCTCCTCTGGGCTTCGGTCGACACCAGACCGCAGACACCAGACACATCAAGGCTCGCCTGAACAACCTTGAACAACAACAACCTGTTTTCACCCCAAGTCAAACCACAAAACAACAATTATTATTATTCTTTAACTTAATAATGAAATCCTGAAACCGAACAAGGGCAGCAGCCTAAAAAACAGGGAACAGGTATATAGAGGTGAGCAGAGCCCCGAGGTCTACAGTCTACCAGGTCTGGTGGGGGTGTCCTTGTGTACCACTGCTGTTACTCATCCAGGTCTTCCTGGTTCAGCGGGTACGGCCTCAGGTCAAGGGTCAGCTTGCTGCTGAACATGCACTCTTCAAACTGGAAGGACAGCAACACGGGAGGGCATCATCCACCGGTGTCCAGAACCAACGGCACCGTTCAGCGGCATTTATTTAAACACTCATTTAGTTTCAATCCAAAGCCACTGAGAGAGTAACGTATGTGTGTTGGCCTCCCGTCCACCAAAGCGGCATTTCAGATCGCTGAGAACTAAGCTTTGGGAGGTTTTCTGAGGTTTTCTGTGTATTTGCGTGGACCAGTGAAACCGAGGTTTTTCGCAAAACGCTGACATCACGACTCACCTTGGGGTAGACGCCCAGCAGGGCGTCGGCCTGGGAGTAGAACTCCTCCTTCAGGGAGATGACGATGATCTGCATGCGCTCCACAGACTCCTCTCTGATGAAGCTGGTCACCTGGAAACACACACACACATGCACATATAGAACACACACACACACACACACACACACACAAACACATGCATCATTTGGTTACAGCACAAGTGCAGACTGAATGACAAACAGGCCTGTAAACAAGATCATGTTGTTCCCTCCCACCTCATCCAGGGGACACTTGCCTTGCCGATGTTGGTGTTGTCCAGAGCGGCGTCCACCTCGTCCAGAATAAAGAACGGAGCCGGTCGGAAACTGAGGGATCAGAACCACAGTTTGGACCGTGAGTATTGCTTTCTCGTACTCTTCCCTAGTTCCCTAATCTGAAGCGACTTGAAGTGAATTCAGATCCATGCTCTTAAGGAGCAGGTAGGGGTTAGGGGTATCTCGTTCAAGGACACAGCCTACAGGTATATACATTGACAATATACATTGAGAAATGATCTCGCTTTTCTGACGTGGTAATAATGACAATGTGTTGCTTATTTTACTGCACAGAATATGTGGTGGTGGGTCTTGGGACAAAAGTGCCTCCACAAGCTGGGTCACAGCATGGACACGTTAGCTATATGAAGCTCTAGCACCCAGAGAATATGCTGCTGTTGTTGTTGTTAGCATGGCTTAATGATCCTGTTTCATAGGTGTTCAAAAGGAGCTTTTAATGAGGATAAATGACTAGAGCTATATGGTCATTAATTCCCATTTGGTAAAATTGCTTTCTAAGCCTTTCACTAATATAAGGCTAAAAGCCTATTAGATGGGTGTAGGGAAGGATACAAATAGGGCGTGTGAACATCAGTGAGCAAAACATGGTTGTGTTAGACAAAGTATCATGATGTCTTTTCCATTTTTCAACAAGATCCATGACATTATAATGGCATTATAAACATAATATTGTGATGTCGTTAACAACCCTTTGAAGGAGCGAACAACAGTGTCTGTGTCTTCATTTATAGGGCTGCATCTTTCAATTATTTCTCTCGATGAATCATTTTAGTCTATAAAATAAATAAAAGCAAATGCCATCACAAGTCGAAAGTGATGTCTTCAATGTGCTTGCTTTATCTGACAAGCAGCCAAGAAGAACCATTTATTTTATAATGATCCATTAACCCAATATTTTAATTTCTGAAGCAGTAAGCAGCGAATATTTGGTATTTGTACTTGATATGACTTATTGATTCATCGCTTATCAAAATGACTTAGATTCCATTAATTTTCTGACAATCGACTAATGGATTAATTGACTAATAGTTCCCCTACTCATTTACAAGGCTGGGTATGGGTGTAGTGCATGCTAGTGATAGTGAGTTGTGTGTAGGGTAGTGAGTGATAGTGATAGTGATTTGTGTGTAGTGCATGCTAGTGATAGTGAGTTGTGTGTAGGGTAGTGAGTGATAGTGGTAGTGAGTTGTGTGTAGGTGTAGTGTGTGCTAGTGATAGTGAGTTGTGTGTAGGTGCAGTGAGTGATAGCGAGTTGTGTGTAGGTGTAGTGTGTGCTAGTGATAGTGAGTTGTGTGTAGGTGCAGTGAGTGATAGCGAGTTGTGTGTAGGTGTAGTGTGTGCTAGTGATAGTGAGTTGTGTGTAGGTGCAGTGAGTGATAGTGGTAGTGAGTTGTGTGAAGGTGTAGTGTGTGCTTGTGATAGTGAGTTGTGTATAGGGTAGTGAGTGATAGTGGTAGTGAGTTGTGTGTAGATAGATACTTTATTATTTGTGTAGTGAGTGCTAGTGACCTGTGTACGGCGAACAGCAGGGCCAGGGCAGCGATGGCCTTCTCCCCTCCAGACAGGTTGTCCATGGACATGAACCTCTTCCCCGGCGCCACGCAGTTGTAGTTGATCCCCCCCAGGTACGGGTCCTCCGGGTTCTCCACACTCAGGATGGCCTGGTGTGTGTGAGGGTGTGTGTGTGTGTGTGTGTGTGTGTTTGGGAAGAAGACACACTTAAGCGATAAGCCACAAGAGGCCGTGGTTTACAGTGATTTTAGAACAGCTAAGGGGCGCTGTTAGGCATGATGTGAATAAAACAGTATAGACTAGTAAGACTAAACACACAGCAACACGCCGGTGACAGGACTGCCAGTGCACTTCACCAACAGCGACTGTAATTCCACTTAAGTCGGTATGTATTCCTCACCTGTGCGCTGGTGTTTCTGCACAGTCTCTTGTAGATCTGGTCGATGGCAATGGCCACGTGTTCGAAGCACTTGTTGAAGCGGTGGAAGCGCTGGGCTTTGATTTGTTCAAACTCCTGGCCGCACTTCCTGGCAGTGATGGAGCTGCTGTTGAAGTCTGGGAAACAAGAAACCAGTTAAAACCAGAATTTAATTTCCTGGTTTTCAAGGACAACACCGGTCTGGGTGATCAAACCATCGTAACCGTCTCTCCTGGCTTCACTAAAACATCCGTTAGCAATATCATTTCCATGTACCGATTCTGCCGAAGAGCATTTAGCATGCGCGCACCTGCCACAAATGTAAACAATGGCAATATAGCACAATCAGAACTGAGTTTGTGACAACAGAACAGTGTATCGCCATACAAGTACTTCACAAAATGTTTTATCACAAAGACCAAAGTGCTATATTGCTATTCTTTACATTCGTGGCAGGAGCCTTCATGCTCTGAGGCAGAATCGGCATAACAAAGTGATTTTGATAAATTATATTGTAACGGATGTTTAAGTGACGCCAGGAGAGACGATTGCGATGGTTTGATCACCCAGATCGGTATTGTCCTTTAAAAGGCCCCTATTTTAACACCAGGTGTGCATGTGATTAGCCATTACAAGCTGTGACGTCACTACCCTCTTCTGACATCACTAGTGGGAGTGTCCACCCAGACATACGATCACTAGATCAGTCTACCAGCCTACCCGCTGCACTGTACCAACCGGTAGGCTGATCTATCCATCATACATCTGGTTGGACACTCCCACTTGTGATGTCACTAGAAGGTAGTCACGTGACAATTGAAATGGCAAATTGGAATGGCTAATCACACTCACACCTGGGGGTAAAATAGGGGCCCTTTAAGCACTTTATTCGCAACTCCCAGCAAATGCCTCGCAAATTGTGGCTGTCTGGTGGGGCTGGTGGCTGGCTCGGCCTGCAGTACCTCTGACCACCTCTTGGAAGCGGTTCTCCTCTCTCATCCGCTCCAGGGCTTTCAGGGCTTTCAGGTTGGGCGGGTTGGTGGTCTTTAGCAATTGTTCCACAGAGCTCACCTCCTCGCCCAGCCTGTCCAGCTGGGCCTGCATATCCTGCTCCGTCATTGCATGCTGCACGCACACACACACGTGTACATACACACACACACACCCCAACACACACACACACACATGCCCATACACATACACACACACACACACACATGCGCACACACACAATTACAACAGTGATGGTGCTTCTCAACAAACAAAGCACACTCTAGAGCCAATAACTACGGCACAAGTCAACAAACATGCAACAACAACAACAAGTCATGTCCTTGGAAGAGGTGGGTCTTCAGATGTTGCCTGAAGATGGAGGGCTGCTGCAGACGGTAAGGAGTGAGGTCATTGGGGTAGAACACATGATGAGAGTCTGGACTGTCAGAATGAACACTGCCCTCACCTTGAGGTCTGAACCCAGGCTAGAGTAGTCGATCACCATTTGTGCCTCTCTTTCATAGATGGTGGTGGTGGCGACGGAGCTGTCGGCCTCAGAGTCCATCTGAGACAGACATAGAGGCTCTTTCACTGAGTACTGAGCGCTTTTCATGAAAAGCAACACAATGAGAACAATAAAACACTTTTTTATTAGTTAACACTGAGATGCATTTGAGCAAATGAATGATATGGATCATATTTACTATCATGATAATCATAGAAAATGTTACACAATATCAATAAACATCACAAGATGCTTACGCATTTAATATACGATTCTAACCCATTGCTCTGATTGGTCGTAGGTCTGTCCAACTGCGCCAGAGGCATTTTGGTCTGCGCCCATTGATAACTCCCTTTGGAAATCGAAAATGAACTGAGAGGTTCCAGACCAATACGCATTTGTAAATTGGTCTGCAGATGTCTAGGCTAGGTTGTTACCTGAACCTGGCTGATATCATTGAGCTCTCCTGAGAGCAGGGTGAGGGCCAGGCCCTGCACCTTACAGTCCAGCAGCAGGTTGTGTTTGGCAAGCCGTCGCTGCTCCAGGGACGTCTCCACGGAGACCAGCGCCCTCTGCTGCTTGACCAGCTCCCTGCAGTCACAGGAAGTAAAGCAAGGGGCTCAAACAGCAGGGAGGCGATGCCAGAGGTTGTCATTGTTTAAGTTAAGTGCATTAGTTCTACTCATTAACTTTTTATTGTATACCAATTACTAGGCCTTGAATGTAAAGAGAATAGCTTAGTCTAAGGTCACCCATAAATTATATGTTGTACACTAATTAGGCCTTCAATATTAATAGAAAGAAATACATTTGAGAGGTAGAATTGAACTAAAAATATTACTTGATTAGAAGAAAGCTTGACTAAAAAGTTATGTTTAAAAATATTGACAAATGGCGAGAGCCATTAAAATGAAGAACAGGGGAGATGTGAGCTCTACTATGATACCTGTTGACTTCCTTTGTGGTCTTGGTTTCCTGGTCCAGGTGGGCCTGGGAGTCTCTGACCTGGAGCTCCTTCGCCAGCAGGAGGTTCTGGAGTTCCAGGAGTTTGTCCTGGTTCTGCTCCACCACACCCAGCAACCGCTTCTCCTCCTGTGGTGAGGCAGACATGTAAGGGATAATGATACTGTGAATCCTGCATCACCCTGTCAGGGTTTATTTTGCAATAATGAGTGGTGGCTCGCTGTACATTATCCTGCTTATTACATGGCTACTTACTAAAGAAATCAATCATTTGACACAAAAAAATATTTTATTGCTTCCGCAAAAAAAAGAAAATAATGTCTGTTAGATACTATGGTTGGAAATAGCGTCCATAGCAACGCTGATATTCATAGCAGTGGTCTGCTATTCAGAAATAACCACATAATTCACCAATCAGAATCGAGTATTCAACAAAGCCGTGTAATAAACGTGGTTACTCTACAGATGAGAAACTATAACTATAAAATGTATCATTATTAATAATTGTTATTATTAACGCGAGAGTTGATGGTTGTGGTTGAGGTGGTGGTGGTTGAAGTGGTGGTTGAGGTGATAGTGCTGGCGGAGGGGGTGGTGTTGGTAGTGCTGGTGTGTTTACCTCCGCCTGCTGGGCCACAGTGAGCTCTTCCTTAGCGATGGTCTCCTCCAGCTGGATGAACTTCCTCTGCTGCTGCTCTGCCTGCTCCTGCTCATACTCCAGCTGGGCAGACAGCCGGCCCCGGTGGCCCTCAAACTCCAGCCTGGAGGTAGGGAGGGAGAGATAGCGAGAATTATAGAGAGTGTGAGAGAGAGAGACAGAGAGTTGAGGGGATTCGCCTATTTATTCATTTCTATGACATAACTTCACATTGTGATCATCTTCTAAAGATCACCAGCTGTCACTGAGCAAGCACTCTTGGTATACTTTGGAATCACTGATGCAGAACCATAAATGCAAGCGCCGGCGTAGAGACCAGACCAATGCGTACCTATGGTGGCTATTCAATGAGTATGATTCAGCCTTTAGGCAGCATTCAGCGTGACTGGAGCGTTTCCAGGTTTTGCCACTGAGGTCCAGAGCGCCTAGCGTCACTCCATACTTGCACATTTCCCATTGGGAATGCACCCACTTCCCCTCTATGACCCTTCCCTTTGGAGGTGTTCTGGGTATGACCAGCTGGGTTGGGAATGCCTAGGGACCCCCCAGGAGGAGCTGGTCGAAGTCCCCGCCGCAACCCTAAGTGGAGAAGCAGGAAGATGGATGGCTGTACCGTTTCCTGTCCCGCTCTGACTGCTGCTTCAGGTGCTCCTGTTCATACTGCCGGATGTTGTCCAATCCAATTAGTGCACAGAAGTCAGCAAACACCAGGTCCTCCATCTTGGAAAGGAACCAAGGAATGCAGTCACACACACTGATCACTGACATTCAGCCCTGACGGCTTGAGCCAATCACTAGTGTCAATTTCATATTATTTATGACATTTTCTAGACTAAATGATTAATCACTTACTCAAAAAAATCGTATCGTTAGATGAATTGACTATGAAAATAATGGTTAGTTGCAGCCCTCATATAATATAGCAGCTACCTGGTCCATCCTATTTTTGATCCTCTTCATCTCCGCCTCCTTCACCTCCATGTTCTCCTGCTGCATCTGAATGTCAGCACCCAGGTTGACCATCTCGCTCTCCATGCTGGAGATCTCCTGATGACGATTTAGAACCAAAATGGCCGCTAGGTGAGTAAGGCTAATTGCACTTGATCCTCGGTCGACAATACAAAACAAAACTTTATTGATTCATGGCAACCAGACATACTGGCAACATCACGTTAGCTAAAAACGCTACTAGCCTGCTACTGGGCTACATTTTAATACATTTTATAACAGACTATTTCTATTATCTAAAGTATTTGTTGTATTTGTATGCGTCGTATTTGTTACGTGAGGCCAGACAAGACAGCACAGTATCTGTGTGTCTATGTGTGTGTAGGAACGGGGTGACGTCGTACTGCTTGGCAGTGGGTTATCTCTGTATGTGTGTGTGTGTGTGTGTGTGTGTGTGTGTGTGTGTGTGTGTGTAGGAACGGGGTGACGTCGTACTGCTTGGCAGTGAGGGATGCTCTTGCGGCGGAGAGTCTCCAGCTCTTTGTTGGAGTATTTGAGGCGGATTTGGATCCCCTGAGCCTGAACCTGGAGCCCCTTTAGCTCAGACTCCTTAGCTCTGGACTTCACCAGACCCTGTCACAGACCACACACACGCACACAAGCACGCACACAAACAAACACACACACACACTGGTTTTGGTTTCATTTAGCACATGTAAGGATAGGGCATAACTTTTAACTAACATTAACAAAACAAAATTCCTAATCCAGAAGATGCAAGCATTGTATTTTATGACAAACTGTGCAAATACGCCTTGAACTCGGTTACCATCTACTCTTAACAGTTAAAATGTATTTGTATAGAAACTTTAAAGAGTGATATAAAATGTGATTGCAATGACTTCAAATACTGGATCAATAAGCGATGGGTCGATCAAGAGGAGAGAGGTGGAAGATAATAAATAATTAATAAATAAAAAACAAAATACAAATAAAATATACCATGAAATGATGATATGACACCAAACTCACACTCTTACTTAATGTTATCATTATTTTAAATCAAGTATTGGCCTCACGCGCAGCTCGGTGACCAGCTGGTCCTTGTGGTCCTTCAGCTTCCTCATGTCCTTCTCATCCCAGCAGCGGGCCTTGGTACGCAGGTCACTGGAGCCGCCGGATATCACCCCTGACTTGGTGAACAGGGTGCCGTCCAGAGCAACAGTCTACACAGGGTGAGAGCATGAAACCTCCATGATGACACGTCCAAAGCGACTTACAAGTGAGGCTGGGAACAATCAATGCTTACAATCAGAAATGGGAGTAGCTATAAAAAACTCTGCTGCACAACCGAGTCTAAAAACAACAGCAGCTTTCTAAACTCCACAACAATTTCTACACATTTCTGCTAGATAACCACGAATCACATCAAGTGTACAAGTCAGCTCATGAGATGTGAGATCTGAATATCCCTGGTCTCATAGGGAAAGGAGAGGCTAGTTGTGGTTAGGATGTTTGACCCACCAGCTACCTGTTAGGGCTGTGCAATTAATTGCATATTAATTGAAATTGCAATTTTTGGCCTGCAATTAGCTAATCGTGAAAGATAACAATAAATGTATTAAAAAGTATAAAAAATATTTTAAAAACATATACATCGGATTTTGTATGCCTGTTACATTAAAATAAAATTACAAACCGTTACAACTCCATTGCAAAGCCATTCCATTGTTATATTTGTTTTTTTTATATACAGTAGGCACCACAGAATATGAATTGAATCGATAATCTGTTCATCGCAATGAATAATCGCAATCACATTATAGTTTTGTGCAGCCTTTCTACCTGTAGGCATTCTTGACCAAGACACACTAATTCCTACCTGCTCCATAACGACATAAATCTAAAATTCACGGTCGCTTAGGATAAAAGTATCTCCTTAAAATTATTGCATTTTACATGAAAAAGTAAATTATGCAACACAATCCTCTGCCCTCTCAGCAGACAACTGAACCAACAAGCACCAGGCATGCATCCATAAACCCGTGGCGGCAAAGCCTCACTTTGATGCGCTGCGGCCCTCCGAACGCAACGCTGCGGGCGTCCTTGATGGTCTCGCACACCACGGTGTTGCCGCAGACGAACTGCAGCACCTTCCTCAGCTCCAAGATGGCGCCAGAGTTACACTGCACCACGTCAAACAGCATCTTGGCCCCCCTCAGCTCCCTCAGCCGCTCGTTCAGTGGACTCACCTGGACCAGGGTTAGGGTTACTTGATTAGAGTCATTTTCTGTCGATGGACTAATTCATTAATAGTTGTAGCCCTAGTTCAGGGTGTTCCCTCAGGGGGGGATTATCAGAGGAACTTGATGATCAGCAATGCTGGAATTAGGGATCCAGTATTAATATATCGCTAAGAAATGTCGTATCAGTTCTAGGGCCCATGATTGAATCCATCATCCCAAGATTACAAAAAAAAGTACAAAATACAAAAGTATCCAACTGCCAGTTTCTAGGGTCTTTGTGTGCGTCAATAAACCATCCTTTGAATGAAGGTCTGTGAAGCTCTCCTACAAATACTACATTTCCTGTCTGGGATCAATTAAGTGTCATCTCATCCTAAAAGACTACTAAAGATAACAGATAGTGCCAAGAAGTGGTTTCACTTTCTAACAATATATTTTTCCCACAGTGAATGAATCTCTAATAAATCAGCTGGTGTCCAACCGTCTTCCAGACCCAACTTACGTCCAGGTAGTCGATGGGCAGGAAGGTCTCGGCCTCCACCCGCTCCTCCTTCAGGTAGTGGATACAGTTGCGGGCCACCTTCTCCGACGACACCACGATGGCGTTCAGGTAGCGGCCAAACACCTTGGTGACGGCCAGCTGGTACTTCCTGTGGATGGGGCTGCACAGATCTACCAGGCGCCCATACTGAGGAGGAGAGACAGGCTTTTCATTTCAATGGCATTTTGTCATGCAAGAAATTATTTTGCTGTTTTTATGTTTTTCATAAGATAAGACAGGATATTCAGGTTCATATTGTTGTTCCAAGGAACAAATGAACTGATGATGTGTAATATGTTATTAAATGTATAATATACATCATTCATTATGTAAAATGTACAACCTACAAATGGTAATATACAATATTAAAGGAATGAAGTAAAATATATTATAGCGTTAATGAATAATACAAAATGTCAACAGCAGCCTATGGAAGAATCTTTATTTGAGAACAATCGGAATTGGACTGGCTGTCAAAAGTTATAGTGCAACAACAACCACAACAACAGCTGGACCGAGTTCCTGTGGCAATCAGACACAGACAGGAGTAACCCAACGTCTCTCCTCACCACAGTGTCGGGATAAAGCCTGCGGAGGTTCTCCTGCAGCTCCTTGCGTTGCTGCTGCCGTCGGCTCTCCTGGTGTTCCAGCCGGGCGCTCCCCAGCTCCTCCAGCACCCGGCCCAGCTCCTCCTCCACCTCCTGGCTCCGCTGGCGGCCGCTCTCCAGCTCCTCACTCAGGCTCCTCTCCTGTAGGACGGACTGCTCCAGGGACGCGCTGGACCACGAGGCAACACCCAGGTGGGTGAGGGTTAGATGGGAAATTATAATGGATGGACAAGTTGCGGTCAGTTTGTGTGTGTGTTAAAGAGGCACTAAACTAAGACTCTATGCACTTCGTTGTATGTTGTTTCATCTCAGTTGTTAAATTATGTGAAACTGACAATGCAGTGAATAAATACACAATTCCTGCGTTTTGCCTTTTTGCCTTTCAGTTACACAGATATTGTGAGTTGTGCAGTGAATCGCTGAATCACAGAATCGCTGTATTGTGATACCATCGTTATGGCGGGCAACGTATCGTGATAGTATTGTATCATGAGTTACTCTGTGATTCCCGCGCCCATCCTGGGCTATTGCTGACATGACCAAAGTGACCAATGTGAGCCATACTTGCAGCTATTGGCATAGTCCTCCAGCTTCTCTGCTCTGTGGGTCAGATCCTCCAGCTGACTCTGCATGTTCCTGATGCCAGCCTGTGACCACAACAACATACATTACATGTCACGTTAAACCAAAACCAAAACGAAATCGCGAAAGTATTATGATGATTTTTAAGTATTGCTACAAGTATTGCGATTCGATATTACAATTTATTGCGATTTTTTAAAACTTTTTTACCACTAGACCATGGGAAACATTTGAATCATACACTTCTAGAGACTGTATATCATGAGGCATATTTCCAACAACAATGCACATCACATGTCAGTCAGTCTTTCTGACTTTTATTTCAGCAGCATCATCGCTATACGTATCCCCGTAACGCGAAATCTACAGTTTTATAACGGTCGGACAGTCTTTGATTTAATATGTACACAAACATTCAGAGACGGCGCCTTTAAGCGTACCTCCACTCTCTCCTTCTTGCTCTGGTCGAGGGCGATCTTGTCACGGTCGGCCAGCACCTCCCAGTGGAGCTTGTCAGTCTGCTGGGAGAGGAGCACCGCCTGCTTCCTAGCCAGCTCCTTCAGGTCCCTGTACTGCTCCACCTGCACCAGATAACTATATATAGATAACTATATATATATCAGGTCCCTGTACTGCTCCACCTGCACCAGATAACTATATATAGACACCTATATATATATATATATATATATATATATATATATAGGTGTCTATATATATATATATATATATATATATATATATATATATATATATATATATATATATCAGGTCCCTGTACTGCTCCACCTGTACCACAGGAACATCCCACCATTCAGTTTCCCCCAGCCAGATTAGCGTTTGGAACCACGATGGCCTATGGACCCCTTTACCTCCAGACCTCCACCACACCAGACTCCACCTCACCTGCTCCTCCTCCAGCTGAATGTCCTGGCCGTCGGGAGCGCCGTCCTCCTGCATCCCCCTCTCGTAGCTCCTCCAGGTCGCGTCCAGCTCCACTATCTCCCGCCTGACTTCCGCCATCGCCGCCTCCCTCTTGGCCCTCAGCCGGTGGAGCTTCTGCATCGCCGCCCTGGCCGCCTCCGCCTTCTTCACGCGGTGGGAGGTGTTCACCTTGGCCTTGATGTACTGGGACTGGCCCAGGCTCAGCTTCTGCTCCTCGCCACTAGGCAACGACAATTGAGTATTAACACAGTAGTCACCACAGTAACGGCTCTGATGTACTGGGACACTGATTCCCACAAACAGACACCTAGGGGCCCTACTACACACCGGAGGTCCTTCTGCATGCACAGCTGCTCTCTGGTCAGTCGTCCATGCTTCTTCTTGAGGGCCTTGACCTTGCCCTCGCCCTCCTCCACGCTGATCCTCTGTGCAGCCGCCCCCTGCTGCTGCTCCCCCAGGCGGGAGGTGAGGTCCAAGATGTCCTGCTGATTGTGGTACAGCCGGAAGAGGATGAGCTGCAGCCGTCTCTGGTCCAGACTGTTCACCAAAGCCTGGTACTTCTGGGCCTGTGGTGCACACGGGAGAAGTTTGCCTTCAGGGCTTTCTGCCTAAACGTAACCAAGTAGGTGTGTTGCCTAAACGTAACCAAGTAGGTGTGTTGTCTAAACCTAACCAAGTAGGTGTGTTGTCTAAACCTAACCAAGTAGATGTGTTGTCTAACCCTAACCAAGTAGGTGTGTTGCCTAAACCTCACCAAGTAGTTGTGTTGTCTAACCCTAACCAAGTAGGTGTGTTGTCTAAACCTCACCAAGTAAGTGTGTTGTCTAAACCTCACCAAGTAGGTGTGTTGTCTAAACCTAACCAAGTAGGTATGTTGTCTAAACGTAACCAAGTAGGTGTGTTGTCTAAACCTAACCAAGTAGGTGTGTTGTCTAAACGTAACCAAGTAGGTGTGTTGTCTAAACCTAACCAAGTAGGTGTGTTGTCTAAACCTAACCAAGTAGGTGTGTTGTCTAAACCTAACCAAGTAGGTGTGTTGCCTAAACGTAACCAAGTAGGTGTGTTGTCTAAACCTAACCAAGTAGGTGTGTTGTCTAACCCTAACCAAGTAGGTGTGTTGTCTAACCCTAACCAAGTAGGTGTGTTGTCTAAACCTAACCAAGTAGGTGTGTTGTCTAACCCTAACCAAGTAGGTGTTGTCTAAACCTAACCAAGTAGATGTGTTGTCTAACCCTAACCAAGTAGGTGTGTTGCCTAAACCTCACCAAGTAGTTGTGTTGTCTAACCCTAACCAAGTAGGTGTGTTGTCTAAACCTCACCAAGTAAGTGTGTTGTCTAAACCTCACCAAGTAGGTGTGTTGTCTAAACCTAACCAAGTAGGTGTGTTGTCTAAACGTAACCAAGTAGGTGTGTTGTCTAAACCTAACCAAGTAGGTGTGTTGTCTAAACGTAACCAAGTAGGTGTGTTGTCTAAACCTAACCAAGTAGGTGTGTTGTCTAAACCTAACCAAGTAGGTGTGTTGTCTAAACCTAACCAAGTAGGTGTGTTGTCTAAACCTAACCAAGTAGGTGTGTTGTCTAAACCTAACCAAGTAGGTGTGTTGTCTAAACCTAACCAAGTAGGTGTGTTGTCTAAACCTAACCAAGTAGGTGTGTTGCCTAAACGTAACCAAGTAGGTGTGTTGTCTAAACCTAACCAAGTAGGTGTGTTGTCTAACCCTAACCAAGTAGGTGTGTTGTCTAACCCTAACCAAGTAGGTGTGTTGTCTAAACCTAACCAAGTAGGTGTGTTGTCTAACCCTAACCAAGTAGGTGTTGTCTAAACCTAACCAAGTAGGTGTGTTGTCTAAACCTAACCAAGTAGGTGTGTTGTCTAAACCTCACCAAGTAGGTGTGTTGTCTAACCCTAACCAAGTAGGTGTGTTGTCTAAACCTAACCAAGTAGGTGTGTTGTCTAACCCTAACCAAGTAGGTGTTGTCTAAACCTAACCAAGTAGGTGTGTTGTCTAAACCTAACCAAGTAGGTGTGTTGTCTAAACCTAACCAAGTAGGTGTATGCGCCTGTAGAGGGGGTGGAGGTCATGAGTCAAGTACTTCATTCCAGGTGGGAAATGTGTGTCACCACAGACAGTACAGGGCAGCAGTAGAATTAAAGAGAGATAGAAAATTAATACAAAAATAAAAATAAAAATACAGAGTAGTAGAACTTGTAGATGCAAAAATAAATGCAAAGGTCATTGACAATATGTCACATTTTTGACCATTATACATGTTATAATGTATTCATAATATCTATATTTTTTTAAAGTATAAAAACCATCAAAATATCATCAAATATCTAAAGTCAGCCATCTCCCGTGACCCCACATGCATACCCCAAGAAGTGGGGGTCCCGAACCCAAGGTTAGGAAACACTGTCTTGCCTCCACTTTCTCCTGGGACACCTGCTTCCTCTCCGCTGTGGCCGTCCTCTTCTTGTAGAAGTGAAAGTGAGTGTCGTCCTTGGCCTTCTGCAGAGCCTCTCTCTTCTTCGCGTAGTCGGCAGCGTACTCGTCTGATTGGCTGATACGCTCAAACAACTTGGTCCTTTCCTTGGGGGTCTCCATCGCGATGGACTCCACTGCCCCCTGTTGGGGAAATAAAGACAATACAAACGCAGCAGAAGGAATAGGGCGGAGTTATACATTTTATTTTTTACTTCAACTTGTTGTGAATCTAGATATATTTTATTGTATATATATTTTTGTAGCTCCTTGCATATTCTTATTTCAGTTTTTATCACTTTTTAATTGTTATTACGGTCCTGTACTTCTGCTCCGACACCCGAATTTACGGTCCGGGATAAATAAATACCATCTTATCTTATCCCACTTCTATGTCAAATAGACGCATACCTCTGTGGGCTACACTGGTGATATAGCGGGACGGCATATCTTGTAGGGGTGGGGGAAAAAAATCGATTCACTTTTCTTTTTTTCCCCCCGTTTTAACCCCTGAAGTTAAAGCTTATTCCTCTCAAAATTATTATAGGCAACAACCAACTATCCAATCTGCAGAGCCTTGAAGCTTCCTTGTTGCTGCTCATTCGACCAACTGCAACTTGTAAGAGATAGCGACCGCTATTGTATGACCTTCTTATTGTACATTAGTAGACTGGTGTAGAGGTGAAATCACTGCTTACCTGGAATACCAGACAGTTTCGAGCTTTGGTCACAATACCGATCTTCTCCAGTTCCTTCTTGTAGTTGGCCAGGGTCACATGTACGCCGTTGACGTAATATTCTGATGAGTCACCTGGGAAAAGTCTGCGTGTCAGAAAGAGCCTTTTGATACCTTTGGCAGACGCATTCATTTTGAAGACCAATTACATTACACTCTACACCACGTCCGTTCATTTCATAAGAATGTGATCGTAGGCGTCGTCAGCTTAAAATGATTGAATATGGAGAACAATGGCCAACATAAATATGCATACCATATGAGTTATGTAGTCTAGGCCTACAGACATTTTGTTTAAATGACACACATCATGTAATTAAAGACGTTTTCTGGGTTGCATACAAAATGTCCACGTTTGGTGAAACCTCTATGTAACCGGCGTGACTAGAGACATAGACATTTATAATTACATTATAGGGCATTATACATCAGAATGCATTATGGGAGTTTGTGTTGGTGATGCTCCGCCATATTGAGAGGGCTCCAGAGAGATGTAGTTCTGTAAAATCCTAAATCAACGTAAATATACCGTAACCTAGGTAACCTAGGATAATGAAAACTTAGTTTTGCCACATCTCGCATGAGAAACGCTGTGGCGGTTTAAACACAACAACGTCTCCCCATAACGATGAATCATTTCACCATGAATTACTAAACAATGACCAAAAAAACATGACTACCAACATAATAACATTACAATGCTCCTATGCTTCCAAAATGGCGGCAGTCTTTGCAATGTGACGTCATGACGTACCAGCCCAATATCTTTGCGTATAAAATATCCTAAAAATGATGTGACAGCAACATACAGTAGCAGGACTACGTCATCATCATCATCATCATCATCATCATCATCATCATCATCATCATCATCATCATCATCATCATCATCGTAACGAAGGTCACCGGAAATCTTCCTTAAGAACACGACCTCCTCCTCCTCGTCGTCGTCGCCCCGCCCCCCGCAGTAGGTGATGGACACGCCGGCGGTGCGCGCGACGGGCCGGCCCGTGTGCGCGCCGTGGATCAGTTCGCTGGCGTGCTTCACGCGCAGCGCGCCCACGCGCTCCCCCATCACGAAGCCCAGCGCGTCCATGATGTTAGACTTCCCTGTATATATAACATAATGAAACGTGTATTAACATAAAGATAACATAATGAAACGTGTATTAATATTATAATAATATTAATATAATAATATTAAATCACGTATAAACTCGTTCCTGTACAGTAGTGTGGTGAATGTGCGATGTGTCGGCTAACTTTGACTGAGCTAAGTGTGTTGTGAACACAGCCATTTAAAATTAAAACTATTTACCCGACCCGTTCGTGCCGATAATGCAGTTGAATCTCATGAATGGACCCAACGTTTGCTTTCCTCGCCATGATTTGAAGTTGTCCACGTCGATTTGTTTCAGGTATCCCATTTTCAGACGCTCCCCGTCGGAGGCGCTCAAGAGTAATGGGACAAAATGGCGGCCAGGCTGAGGAAGAGTCTCTCCGATAAAAGTACGTTTTCCCGCCTTAACAACGGTTTTTTTTATTGCCGTCACGTGATTGGTTGATTTTTTTTTCGGTGTTGCTGGGTAAACCAAAGAAAAGCAGCATCCATGGGTTGGCAACCACCAACCATATTTGTAGCTTTATGTTTTTTTTTTTTAATTTTCCAATCTGCATCCATACAACGTTTTAATGCCAATAACATTCCTAGTCATTATCATATATCATATATCGTATCATATTTAAAATAGGTCCTAATACTGTTTCCAAAACCGGTTTCATTCAGTGCAAAACATTTCTTAAGGGTTTCCAGTGACAGTTTATTTTTATTATTTTATTTTCATGTATTTAATTCATTTAATCAGGCTTGAAACCTCATTTGACGCTTTGTAGCTTTATATTCATACAGACACACACACATACACTTTAAACACACACACACACACACACACAAAAAACCCGAGCAAATGCTTTATTGATGAATGTTTAGTAGGGATGATCGCGGACGTACTCCATGATGTGCTTGAGGGCCAGCCAGGTCTCAGAAGCCGTGGGGATGATCTGATTGGCTGGCAGGAGGAAGCCATAGCGACCGGTGTCCCGCAGCTCGAAGGCGTAGGAGTATTTGATGCCTGCGTCGTACGACCAGTCGATGCTGCCGCCACTGGCTTGGTCTGGAAAAGGAAATGTACGTCATTTATTCTGGTATTTTGTTGTTTGTTGCCTTTCTCTTGATGTAAATCCTCTATATTGAGCACTTTGAAAAGTTTAATTATGCCACAGTGTCTGTCCAACACGCACTACCCCAGTAAATTATTTCTAATGTTATTTAATTGTATCCTACTGTTTTATGTTATTTAATACATTTATTTTATTTTATCCCCAAGGAGTCCACATAAGTCCCCCTCAATTTGTGCAATCCATGCTATTTCACAACAGTGCTGAGCGTACCTTCTGCCCTCTGGTGGACAGCTATGAATTAAGGCAAAGGTAGATGTGCAGGATTGAATGAATGAGTGGACAGGAAAGTCCGCCTGCTATTGTTTGTTGGTGGTTGTGAAGTGTCACTTACAGATAATTTTGCAGATGCTTCCAACCTTGTAGGCGGTGCCGTAAAGGGAGGCGAGTTTCTGAACGGCGGCTCGGCCCACAGAGTCCTGGAGGAGAACCAAGAAGACATGTATGTTCAAAACCAACATGCACAACTACACACGTCAAATTTTGACCTTGTCCTTTAAAAAAAAATCGACCCTATAGTGACATCATCACGCATGGCTGGTAGGAGGATGATATAGAGCTACCATACATGTGGTGGTTAAATGAATATCTCACCAGTTCAGCCTTGTGGGGCACATCCCTGCAGTTGTAGCCATAGGGGTACATGAGGAGCTGGGAGTAGGCGTGGACGGAGATGAAGGACTTGAAGTTCCCGTGGGTCTTGATGAGCTTCACCACGTTGCTCACCTCCACCTCAGAATGGGCTCTGGGTCCGTGGTAGGAATCGGAGCAAGGGTTCCTGCTAGCGCCAGGGCCTGGACACAGCACACACGTGTGGACACACACATTTTCTTAAATTCTGTAAATGTTTTTTTGTCGGTTGGTGTGTCCATGATCTGTTTGTTGCTTGGAAATATTATATGAAAATTAACATACTTGTGATATATTGGGAAAATGTTCTTATAACATACAACATCCTAGTAATTATGTGTTTGACAGTTTTCATAATCATTCCCTGCAACTTTCTGGTTGGGGTCGTTGGCGCCAAAACAGTTGGGAATCATTGTTTTAAAGGGCCCCTATTTGACCATATTAGCCATTACAAGCTGTTTCTAAAATTGTCATGTGACTAACCTCTAGTGACATCACAAGTGGACGTGTCCACCCAGATGTATGATGGATAGATCAGCTTACTATTCACGTGACACTTTCGAAACAGCTTGTAATCACACTCACACCTGGTGGTAAAACAGGGGCCCTTTATGTGGAAAACAACAGTCTTTTGTTTGCACCTCCAAAACCTGCGTCCCAGTTCCTGTTGGGGTCCACCCCGCGACAACGGGAACCAGCGTTCACGGACCGGGTCTTACGCCACATGCGGTTCTGGAAGCCACCGCAGCAGAAGCAGACAAGTCATTCCCACTTTCACTTTCACATTTCTAAACATAAAAAAAGTAGTGTATGATTTTCAATAATGTTCGGAAATTGCTATTCTATCTAAGGATGATCCTTTTCACGGCGCTATTCAGAGATTTCCATGGAAATACCTCCGAGCTGTGATGTATAGTTAAGCCCTCCAGGCAATAAAAAAGATATTACATTGCATATTAAATTCCATCTTACCCACTATGATTGCAGTTCAGGAAATACAAGACAATAATATATTTTATGAAGTCAGGTACCGTCAAACTATTGTTTTGGTCAAATGCCCTGGAATGATCTTTTAGACTTTATAAGTTAGCATTATGAGTAGCCATCGAGGCTAGCTGCTAGCCTACATTGGTGTGGGTGTATGAGTAGCCATCGGGGTTAGCTGATAGCCTACATTGGTGTGGGTGTATGAGTAGCCATCGGGGTTAGCTGATAGCCTACATTGGTGTGGGTGTATGAGTAGCCATCGGGGTTAGTTGATAGCCTACATTGGTGTGGGTGTATGAGTAGCCATCGGGGTTAGCTGATAGCCTACATTGGTGTGGGTGTATGAGTAGCCATCGGGGTTAGTTGTTAGCCTACATTGGTGTGGGTGTATGAGTAGCCATCGGGGTTAGCTGTTAGCCTACATTGGTGTGGGTGTATGAGTAGCCATCGGGGTTAGTTGTTAGCCTACATTGGTGTGGGTGTATGAGTAGCCATCGGGGTTAGCTGCTAGCCTACATTGGTGTGGGTGTATGAGTAGCCATTGGGGTTAGCTGATAGCCTACATTGGTGTGGGTGTATGAGTAGCCATCGGGGTTAGTTGTTAGCCTACATTGGTGTGGGTGTATGAGTAGCCATCGGGGTTAGCTGTTAGCCTACATTGGTGTGGGTGTATGAGTAGCCATCGGGGTTAGTTGTTAGCCTACATTGGTGTGGGTGTATGAGTAGCCATCGGGGTTAGCTGCTAGCCTACATTGGTGTGGGTGTATGAGTAGCCATCGGGGTTAGCTGTTAGCCTACATTGGTGTGGGTGTATGAGTAGCCATCGGGGTTAGTTGTTAGCCTACATTGGTGTGGGTGTATGAGTAGCCATCGGGGTTAGCTGATAGCCTACATTGGTGTGGGTGTATGAGTAGCCGTCGGGGTTGGCCAGGAGCAGCATGTAGATGTCCATGGTGTTCAGCAGTGAGGTCAGGGAAGCATCTGTGCCGTAGTCTGTGGCAATCTGAAACACAGATAATCAGTACAGTACAGGCTTGCCGACACGATGATCTAACCCATTATCGTTGAGCTGGAACCACTAATCACATAGCTGTGACGAATGTATAACCGCACATATGTATCAACAGGCTGTAATATATACACATAGCCACAAGGGAATAGAAATAAATATATAAGTTGTATTAACCGCACCTGGCCACCAGATGGCGGCACATATAATACACTGGGGGCGGGCGCTAAACATTAGCCAATCAGAGCATATTATGCGTCATAGAGGCCACGCCTGCCCAGGTACTACCAAACTACAGATCCGGGGGAAGGGCAGAAACCCTACAGGCAGCGTATCTGTTAAGATATCCAGCTAAGGGTCGCTCCACGCGTGACCTATACAATTCCCCTCCATTTGCTTCATAGATAAATACCTAAAGCTAAACAAATAAAGTGGGTTAAAAGCGATCCTGTGTCGGCGGCCTTCTTCCTCAACGAACACATCACATAGCCTAGTGCACATGATACATATGGTACATATGAGCTGTCTTTCTCTACCTTGTTTGCAGTCCAAACGCCGGTGGCCTGAGACACCCACTCCCTGGAGTGGATCCCGGTATCCATCCAGATGGCAGGACGGTTGGTACCGCCAGTGCTGAACTGTTTTTTTTTTTACAAATTAAACATTGGCCCACAGTAACGCATACACACACATACAGAACACACTGCAGGACAAAACATCGGTATATATCTCTCTCTCTCTCTCTCTTTCTCTCTCTCTCTCTCTCTCTCTCTCTCTCTCTCTCTTTATCTCTCTCTCTCTCTCTCTCTCTCTCTCTTTATCTCTCTCTCTCTCTCTCTCTCTCTCTCTCTCTCTCTCTCTCTCCCTCTCTCTCTCTCGCTCTCTCTCTCACCTTGAGGACGTACATAGGTCTTTTCTCATAGGACATCCCAATCTGCACCTTGGTGACCAGGTTGGGGTGTGCGGCCACCAGAGTGTCCATCCATCTGTAGATCTGCATGGGACACACACACACACGCACACACACACACACACACACACAGTAAAAGAGAGATTTGGGTGTGTGAAAGCTACTGCAACATTTGGAATCAACCATAGCGTAGTGGCAATCCCCAATGTTTGGTCAAGATGTTTAACCCCTACCTGCTTCTGAGTGATATACAAATTCACTGTGTATGTCCCTTTGGATGAAACATCTGCTAAATGGCTAAATAGCAAATAGCACATCATGGTTTAGCCTAGCCTAGCCTAGCATCCCTGCCTGTTAATGTACCCACCGTCTCCAGCTTCTGGTAGCTTCCAAAGTTGTAGTTCCTTCCGCTGCGCTCCAACCACTCACTTTCCTTCATTTCAGCCTCCTGTTCATCCAGAAGCTCCTACACACACACACACACACACACACACACACACACACACACACACACACACACACACACACACACACACACACACACACACACACACACACACACACACACACACACACACACACACACACACACAGTCTTAATT
>JAOPHQ010002932.1:55000-72516 GCA_030340625.1 Merluccius polli
CCAGGTCATGCAGCTCTGTGTCCGCTACCAGGACCACCTGCACCAGTGTGCGGAGGCGGTGTCCTTCGACCAGAACGCTCTGGTCAAGAGGATCAAAGAGGTATATGGTCGCCATGTTCCTCTCTCTGGGTGGCCCTCTCCTTGCTCTGTGTGTGTGTGTGTGTGTGTGTGTGTGTGTGTGTGTGTGTGTGTGTGTGTGTGTGTGTGTGTGTGTGTGTGTGTGTGTGTGTGTGTGTGTGTGTGTGTGTGTGTGTGTGTGTGTGTGTGTGTGTGTTGTGTGTAAAGGTTTTCTGTTCATTTCTGGTGTCTCATTTCTAGTCGGAGGTGTTTCACACAGAACCCTCTCTCTACCTCTCTCTCTCACCAGTTAGAAACCATAATACACTTTTATTTTATGACATTGTGTAAATTGTGCTCTCTCGCTCTCTCTATCACTCTCTCTCCCCCCCCCCCCCCCCCCCCCCCCCGCCGGGCCCAGATGGATCTGTCCGTGGAGACCCTGTTCGGCATTATGCAGGAACGGCAGAAGCGCTACGCTAAGTACGCCGAGCAGATCCAGAAGGTGAACGAGATGTCCATGATCCTGCGGAGGGTGCAGATGGGCATCGACCAGACGGTTCCCCTGATGGAGCGCCTCAACAACCTGCTGCCGGAGGGCGAACGCCTGGAGCCCTTCAGCATGAGGCCGGACGCAGGAGGGGCGGACGCCTGGAGCCCTTCAGCATGAGGCCAGACGCAGGAGGGGCGGACGCCTGGAGCCCTTCAGCATGAGGCCGGACGATGAGGCCGTCCTCCACTCTTACACCGAGCAGCGGGGAGTGAGAGAGAGAGAGAGACAGAGAGACAGAGAGAGGTAAAGAGGCAAAGCCTGAGAGACTTGAATTGAAGGAGACGGAGGACTGATGAATCTCGTGGACAAATCACTCAACAGAATGAACTCTGGTCTACTAATGTATTTTATTTTGTAATTAGTACAAGTTGTTTGTGTCCCTTCTGCTTCCCTGGTCCACAGCCCCAGTCTTTACCCACGGCTGCTTAGAATGGTCCGATAAACACATATTCATCATTTTTCAGCACAATTAACGTTTCTGTGGTGAAAATACAGAAGGCTTACTGAATGTTAGCCTCCTGTAGTTGTAGCATATCATTCCCCTTCCATACTGATATGCCATTTACCCCTCAGTGGACGACTGGCATGACCATCGCTGTCCTAAAGGGGGCACTGTCAGATCAAAACTCATTTAATAGTTGAGCAGCTTTATTGGTTGGACCGTCTTGAATTGCTTTTTTCAAGAGTGGGTGTGCCATTATGTTTCCTGCTTGCTTCCCGTGTCAAGCAGCATGTGTGTGTGAATGCAGAATATATTGAAAGTGGAAAAGGCTTGGACATTTCATTAATCGTCTTGTACTGCAGAAAGCACACTTACATGTTCAAACCCCTCTTGTTGATTTCTTTGCAAGCCATAAATCAAACCCTGAAGTTGAACTGCATGTCATTGCCTCCTTTCTAGTATACCTAAAAGAGAAATGTCGGAAAACGCTCCTAATCTTTCCAATCGTTTTAAAGGTCTGTAGTGGGGCGTTTTTCAAAGACGTCTTCCACTCTGTTGGGGATTAAGTGCTTATTAAGTGTGGCTTATCTCTTATGGCACATGGTGGGCTTTCCTCTCGCTCCATCAGTCGCCGGTCCAGAGGAATATCAGGAGTGTTGCCGGTATCCCAATGTGTCTGAAGGGACACCTTGGCTGCACCTGGAGGGACAGCAACACGCGTGAACGTAATGGACAAGTGACTTAAAGTTGGAAGTTAATGTTTGGCTCAAGGGTCTCTTCTTAGCGGGAATGCAATACAGACGTCGATACGATGTGTTTTTTCTTTTGTGGAAATCATAGTCCATGACCCGCCGCACCACAGCCCGGTTTGTACAGAGGGCTTGAGATGCTACTTGAGATGTAGTCATGCTAGCATGCTAGCTCCACAGCGCTAGCAGTCGCTAGGATATTAAACACCTGCTGGGTTCAATCCCTCTGGTTCACAAGGTGAAGGTGTTGCGTCGATGCCGGGGACACTTGCTGGTGACCTTTTCCCACAAGTCAACGCGCTGACACCTGTGTTTGTGAACTGAACTGAAAACCGCTTCGGTTACAAGTGACACACAACCGCCGCCGCCGCCGCCGCCGGCGTTAACATGGGGTAAAGTTTGGACGTTTTTCTTTAAAATGTCGTGCGGAAAGCCCTTTGATATGCGATCTCCTTTCATGTGCAGATTAAACACGGGAGCAGCCCCCTTAAAAGGCCTTGGGGGTATTGTTTGAACGGCGAAATGGAAATTGCGGTTTCATTTTCAGGGAAGGTGGTTGTTTCTTAGAAGTTTCTGAGCATCTTGGTAATGAATCATTCCTGTGATGCTCTAAGCTGGATATTAACGCCACCAGATGATACAATACAATTTGCCACCAGGAAATTCATTTGTCTGCAATGGAGGCAAAATCCAATTTCTGCCTCGTGTGTATATATCTCATTTGAATATAAATCAAAGACGTTTTTTTTTTGTTTTGTTTTTTTGCCTCCCTTCCTGTTTTTGTCCAGTCAAAACTTGCAACTGTTTCCATTAAGCCCCCGCAACCCTCGTCTCCCCCCCGTCTAGCTGAATAAAACATGGGCCCAGCGCCACACTTTGGCGCATCCAGAAGTTAATTACCACAGTGCAAATTACCTTCCAGAAGTTGCTCTTCTGACGGGATCGTCGTTATTATGTTAGGATCAAGCAGGTCCTTGTAAATAACCGACTTTGACTCCAATCTGCGCCAATTGTGCTTAAGTTTAAAGTGTATTTTAACAACCTGGAGGGAAGTGCTTACCAGAATAAACAATGCATGTACACTAATCCCAACCTGTAGCCCTCTATGGTGTTCACTGGCCCTGAGCCTTCCCAGGCTGTATAAAATACAGATATTTATATTGTTAAAACTCAACTCAACTTTATTTATACAGCAGCTTTCATACAAACATGCAGCCCAACGTACTACAACAATTAAAACAACAAATAAAATACAACATGACCCCCGGGCAAAAGTATCCACGGCGTTGACTTCCACTTTCGCAAGATCCCGCCCTTTCTTTACCTCGCCTTGATGGACGCCCTCCTCCTCCTCCTCCTCGAGTCGCAGCCAAATAGTCTTGCTTCAGATGATTTCTGCGTCTAATGGATATGATAATACTAAAACGCTCTGTTGCTCCACCGCACCGCGGCGTGCTCAAGGACGCGGCACGCCTCCCCAGGAGTGATGAGACGCGGCGGTGCGCCGCGCCACCGCCGAGGACGCGGCGGCGCGGCGGTGGCGCAGATGTATTATTAAGAAAGAAGAGCTCCAGGAGCCGTCTGGAGTCCATGAAGGACTCTGGAGGGCTTCACCTCGCGCTTAATCACAGACCTTCAGCTGAGGGAACTTTAAGCACAATGACGCCCGGCGTGCGGCGCGGTCTCCTGTCTCTGTACCGTCTAACCCCTACCTTCTCCTTAATGACCTGTCTCTGTACTGTCTAACCCCTACCTGCTCCTTAATGACTTGTCTCTGTACTGTCTGACCCCTACCTGCTCCTTAGTGACCTGTCTCTGTACTGTCTAACCCCTACCTGCTCCTTAATGACCTGTCTCTGTACCGTCTAACCCCTACCTGCTCCTTAGTGACCTGTCTCTGTACTGTCTAACCCCTACCTGCTCCTTAATGACCTGTCTGTACCGTCTAACCCCTACCTGCTCCTTAATATCCTGTCTCTGTTCTGTCTAACCCCTACCTGCTCCTTAATGACCTGTCTCTGTACCGTCTAACCCCTACCTGCTCCTTAATGACCTGTCTCTGTACTGTCTAACCCCTACCTTATCCTTAATGGCGTGTACCGGTATGTGAAGTTGCTTTGGAGGGAACTGTGGACAGTAAATCCAACATGTGGTATGGAGGCACAAAGTCGCACCACCGTGACACAGCGCCGCCGAGCGCCCGGTCCGTCCGGTTGGGACCGGTTTGGATAGGAAGGTTTGACT
Source organism: Merluccius polli (assembly GCA_030340625.1). Lineage (NCBI taxonomy): Eukaryota > Metazoa > Chordata > Actinopteri > Gadiformes > Merlucciidae > Merluccius > Merluccius polli. Next base: position 59,046 of record JAOPHQ010002932.1, read on the forward strand.
CAGAGGGTGACTCAGTAGTCGCAGTCGCCGGTGCCGCTGTCGTCCACGAAGATGCGTGACATCATCGGTGACATCATCGGTGACAGCCGCTGCCTGAACAAACAGGCACCGGCTGTCATGGTGGTCCAGATCGGGACCAGAGACTGTTCCCCACGCAGGATGAACTGCTCACTGGGGGGGGGGGGGGGGGAACCAGTCCCCCCTTATTTGTTGGTTCCAGCCCAGCGGTTAGTCCGGTCCTAGAGACCTTCCTGGGATCATTTGGGTTGTAAAAATAGAGGCAGTAATTGAAAAGAATCAATAAACACCAAATTGCTTTGCTTGTTATCTCTGTGCTGTTCGCTGTTGTTGGTCTCCCAACAGAGGACCTAAAAAAGGAAATTAGGTCTACACAAAGTACAGGAAATATATATATATATATATATATGTTTTATATTGTGTGTATATACACACAATATAAAAATTGTCACCATTGTATGCTCAACATCCTTTTGTGTGATTTTGTATTTGTGAAGGCAGATGTACCGTTCAGCAGCTCTGCGCTGGCGACATTTGCTGATAGGTCTTTTGGAAACAGATTATTCCTGTCAAGGCAGTAAATATAACATCCATAATTCATATCTGAAGCAGTGGGCGAGGGGTGGGGGGGGGGGGACACTGTCTTTGTTTGTTATTCAGAGGGCCGGCGGAGTCGGACCACAAGCCTGTGGAGCCCAATCACCTCACATGTATCCCTCCTCCTCCCAGAATATAGTCCCTGTTATTAGATATGATCATTAGTATTATTAGTATTCTGTGTATTAATAGTAATACATCCTGGAACTACTGATCCAGCGGTCCTACTATGTTATAGCAGAACTACTGCTCCAGCGGTCCTACTGTTATAGCAGAACTACTGATCCAGCGGTCCTACTATGTTATAGCAGAACTACTGATCCAGCGGTCCTACTATGTTATAGCAGAACTACTGATCCAGCGGTCCTACTATGTTATAGCAGAACTACTGATCCAGCGGTCCTACTATGTTATAGCAGGACTACTGATCCAGCGGTCCTACTATGTTATAGCAGAACTACTGATCCAGTCCTACTATGTTATAGCAGAACTACTGATCCAGTCCTACTATGTTATAGCAGAACTACTGATCCAGTCCTACTATGTTATACAGTGGCGGCTGGTGAAAAATACTGTAGGTGGGGCTCTATATTGGGGGGGGGTCTGGGGGTCCTCCCCCAGAAAATTTTGAATTTTGTAAATGTGATTTTCTGCATTCTGGTGCATTTTAGGGTGACCAGCTGGAGATCCCAAATCATTCACAATGATAAATTTGTGTGTGGGTAAATTTCAATGTTTCACACAGACTCATATTTATTGTTCGCTATTTGGTCAATTGGGTCCCCCTAAATATATGATGGCGACGCCCATGTCCCTTGCCTATACCAATAAAATAACTCAAACCAGTCAATACCAATGGTCTAAAAAGTCAATATTAATTTAACTGCCATGTAGAAATCAACAGTTTCACAGGTAATGATAATGAACAAGTTGCATGTTTATTATACTCCGTGTCCAGATAGAAAGTGCAAACACAAAGATAAATTATAAAAGGTAATACAACAATCTAGTTATTTAAAGATATGTAGTCTACAGCTGGGGATTGATTAAAGTTCACTGTAGACACATTGACAATTGGATAATGGATAACAGTCTGTGTTGATACAATGAAAGAGAGAGAGAAGGCTCTCAAAGAGAGGGTGGGACAACCAAGTATGAAAAGAAAGATAATTTTAACATTTTAGCTATAGTATGAAACACAGTAATCCAGCTCAGAACTTAGAAACAACAAAACAAAGCAAAAACAAAGCAAACATACAGTTATGTTCCTATTGAGATCAATATTTTAATGGCAAATGTGTATGAAACATGAGTGAGTCAATCAGTGAATGAGAGAGTGTGAGAGAGACAGCCAATAAAGCTTATTCAATTGAGGGAGGAGAGAGAGACAGAGCACGAGAGAGAGAGAGGCTGTAATGGTTTTTTTTTCACGGATTGGAAGACGAGTTGATGAGCTCCAGAACATACGTCCTGGCGGTCTTCCCCCCTCTCATAGTCCTCCTCACTGGGGAACCATTGTCACGCGCTGCCCCTGTGTTTACATGTGGATTTTGGCCCACTTCTGCCGTGCAGATCTGCAAATGCGATCCGTGTGTAAAAACGATTTGTCTGTAACTTCACGCAATACAGTCACACACCACTAGTCGGCGCGTAGCACCCAGTGATGTTAAGCGTGTCATTGTCATGGGTAAGATGGCTGCCGTGAGACTGGCCGGTCGTCGGAAACTTCGAACAACTCATGCGCTTTACAATGCGTTTATTTATGAGGAAAACAAACGTTAACTTACCCATGAGTTGTTCGAAGTTTCCGACGACTGGCCAGTGTCATTAACGGCAGCCATCTTCCCCATGACGATGACACGCTTAACGTCACTGGGTGCTACGCGCCGACTAAGGGATTTTTTTCAGAGCGCCCCCAAGCTATAAAATTCGACGACGCTGATTGGCGAAATAAATATTTTTTTGCATAGCAACCGGGGAACCATTGGCTTAAATTCCAGCACTGTTGTGCTGATCAAACTGGCGCCCGGGGAAGACAGCCTATTGGCTAGCCTACACCACGTTGAACGTGACAGTGAACGTAACGTTGAACGTGACAGTGAATGCAGATATAATTCTGGAGAGTTCTGAAGTCAAATCATTATTAGCATGTAATTAACACCGATTCTTTTTAAAAAAATATATACTTTTCAAAATGAGAAATTATATTAAAAAATAAAAAATAAAATAAAAACAGGCAGGCAGGTCGGTGGGAGGGCGGCGCCCCAGCGCCCTCTATGGGCGAGCCGCCACTGATGTTATAGCAGAACTACTGATCCAGTCCTACTATGTTATAGCAGAACTACTGATCCAGTCCTACTATCATAGCCGGTTCTCCCTATACGCACACTACGCAAGTTGCGTAGGGCCCCGCAGGTTAATTAAGGCCCCTCCCCCCGTCTCCACTTCAGTCAAACTTGCGACAGGTAGCCTAAATAGCGACAGCTAGTGCCTACAATGATAAGAAGATGAAGCGGAATTACCGCGAAAAAAAAAAAAAAAAGATCTGAACGCCGGGCCCCCTCTATGGCCGGGCCCCTGGGCCCGTGCCCAGAAAACGCATTGGCTAATCCGGCCCTGGTCCCCACCACTATTTATAATTTGAATTTTGTCCCCACCACTTTTAAAAATGTGCAACCCAATTGCGACCGAAAAAATCCCCACATACTCAACCGCAGCCCGTTCTCATCCCAACTACAGCGTCCGCTCGCAGAGCAGAGTCTACAGCGTCCATTCACTCCAATAATAACCCGGTCACGGTGATAGATTACGCTAACCCTAACCATAACCATAACCCTAACCATAACCCATAACCCTTTTTGGAGTGAATTGTTTCACAGTAGACTGCGGACGCTGTAGACTCTGCTCTGCGAGCGGACGCTGTAGACTCTGCTCGTCTCTTACCACCGCGATCGGGTTTATGAGAACCCAGATCGTTTCACACAGATGCGGGAGGGTACCTTTGGCATCAGTAAGTATCAGACGTCTAGGGGCGTGACAAATCGTCGGTAGCCTATATTACGAGTTGGGATGAGAACGGGTTGTCTGCCAAAACCGTCAAGTCTAAATCATGCGATAGGCGCGATGACATCCTCACAGCATGTGACATCCTCAGCTTGTAGCGTCGACGCTACTGCCCATCACTGTATTTCAGTCCAACGTTAGTTGGCTTGGCTTAGATACAACTGAACGCCTTTATCAAATGGAAAGAAGGCAAAAGGATTAACTTTGACTAGCCTAAATATTTAGTTGAATTTTGATTTGCTGTGCTGCCTGCACACTAGATATACACATAGCAGGTAGTCTAAATTATAAGCATGAAGTATTAAACATATTCATTGTAATTCATTTAATAACATTTAAATAACAACATTGGCTATCTGAACAGTTATGGTTTTTGTTCATATGGAAACTTATTATTGTCATTTTTCATATTGTTATAGCCTGTGCTGTGGTTATTGCAACTATTAGTTGTAGGCTTTTCAAATGTATTTGAATTTGAAACAATTACTTTTAACTCATGTAGTGTTAATATAAGTCACTTTTGAACAGCCAGTACAAGCAGCCCAGACCCTAAAACCGCTCCACCAAATGACCCAGCAGACTGGCCTCCAGTCTTAACAGACTCTATGCGAACTGAGTTTGTGCGCAGAGGTCCATTCAAACCAAGACAGGATTTTTCTTACCCCAAAGACAAGACTAGTAAAGGTGACTGTAAAACATGGTTATATTTTGGCCCGCAGAGTTCAGATAGGAGGGCCCCTTAACAGGATTTTGCTTAGGGCCCCATGGAGGTTAGAACCGGCACTGCCTACTATGTTATAGCAGAACTACTGATCCAGTCCTACTATGTTATACAGAACTACTGATCCAGTCCTACTATGTTATAGCAGAACTACTGATCCAGTCCTACTATGTTATAGCAGAACTACTGATCCAGTCCTACTATGTTATAGCAGAACTCAGGGGCGATTCTAGGGTCGGAGCTTTAGGGGTGCTGAGCACCCAATGAGCCCCACTGCCACCACCCACACTTTTTTCACATACAAACCAAAAATATGTCTATTAAAATAACTTTATCATTCACACACACACACACACACACACACACACACAGAGTAACGCTAGGAGTTAGTATATACTATGCCCCCATGAATGTGATGTGATTATTATTGTTGCAAAGCCTGGTTCAGGTTAAATCCTCTGTAAAACAGATTGCGTAACTTACGCAGATTACGTAAGTTATTTACGTAAATTGCGTAACTTACGTAAATTGCGTAACTTACGTAAATTGCGTAACTTACGTAAATAACTTACGTAATTTGCGTAAGTTACGTAATTTACGTAAATAACGTAACTTACGCAAATTACGTAAGTTATTTACGTAATTTACGTAAGTTACGCAATTTACGTAAGTTACGTAAATTACGTAATTTACGTAAGTTACGCAATTTACGTAAGTTACGTAATTTACGTAAGTTACGCAATTTACGTAAGTTACGTAAATTACGTAAATAACTTACGTAATTTGCGTAAGTTACGTAATTTGCGTAAGTTACGTAAATAACGTAACTTACGCAAATTACGTAAGTTATTTACGTAACTTACGTAAATTACGTAAATAACTTACGTAATTTGCGTAAGTTGCACGTAACTTACGTAAATTACGTAAGTTATTTACGTAATTTACATAAGTTAACTTACGTAATTTGCGTAAGTTACGTAATTTGCGTAAGTTACGTAAATAACGTAACTTACGCAAATTACGTAAGTTATTTACGCAAATTACGTAAATAACTTACGTAATCTGCGTAAGTTACGTTATTTACGTAAATTACGTAAGTTATTTACGTAATTTACGTAAGTTACGCAATTTACGTAAATTACGTCAGGTTAAATCCTCTGTAAAACATGAATGAATACAGCAAAAGAAAAACATTTAACTTTATTTTATTGTCTGGTTTGATAGTCAGACAACTGAAAAAGAACAGATATAAATCTATGAATAAATAACAATTATTTTAAAAAGCCACAGTGAGTGTTTTCACACACAGGCCTACTGGTGGTATACAGTGATGTGTCGTTTCGTTTGTTTTCACTCTGGTCCAAACGCCGCACCACTGGCAGGGCTTCATGTTTCCATGACGACGGACCAGAAAAGACACGCGTGACGTCATGTTGACATGACTCCCGATTGTTAAAATGAGTCTCAAAGTAACGCTAAACTTTAACAACAGAGACACACGTACGCACTACACAGGTACTTGTGGCGCTGCTGTTTCTGCTTAAGAAATGGACTCCAGTTCGACTGTAGCCGCGCTAATGGCGCTAACGGAGCTAACCGGGCTAACAGAGCTAACTGGTAAACGGTGCCTGGACTCCAGCACTCACCGATATGGTATCGGAATCGGAACAACTCTCGGTAAAAGGAAAGAAGTGTGAGACAGCTTTGGAGCACTTACTGAGTTGATTCACAACACTACAACTAAACAGATCTCACTCTGCGTGAGTCGCGCTGGACGCCGGTCGGGCTGCGGAGCGGTGCAGAGGAGAAGGAGGGGTGAGAAGAGGATGATACCATTTGCTAAGCGGGGATGTTTTCATTTTCGTCCTTAACATATACATTTTAAACCACAAACTACGGAGTATGTTTAGGACATTATTTAACCCTGTCAAAGACAAACACAATTTTTAGAATAACATTTCTTACCCAAGTTTTAGGGGTGCTGACTGCTGAGCCTGTTTTTAAGGGTGCTTCAGCACCCCTAAAAATGGGCTAGCCTCGCCCCTGGCAGAACTACTGATCCAGCGGTCCTACTATGTTATAGCAGAACTACTGATCCAGCGGTCCTACTATGTTATAGCAGAACTACTGATCCAGCGGTCCTACTATGTTATAGCAGAACTACCGATCCAGCGGTCCTACTATGTTATAGCAGAACTACTGATCCAGCGGTCCTACTATGTTATAGCAGAACTACTGATCCAGCGGTCCTACTATGTTATAGCAGAACTACTGATCCAGCGGTCCTACTATGTTATAGCAGAACTACTGATCCAGCGGTCCTACTATGTTATAGCAGAACTACCGATCCAGCGGTCCTACTATGTTATAGCAGAACTACCGATCCAGCGGTCCTACTATGTTATAGCAGAACTACTGGTCCAGCGGTCCTACTATGTTATAGCAGGACTACTGATCCAGCGGTCCAGGACCGTCAGACTTTAGATATGAAGGTAAAGTGGTTTGTGAGGACACACCGACCCCTGCTGAGTACAGCATGTTCCTTAACCCCCAAAACCTCCTTGACATTAATCTGAAGAATAAGAGTCATAAATAAGATATAAAAGAAAGTCTCTCTTTGAGACTGTAACTGTCATTAATGGTTATAAAAATAAAATCGACTTGGCGAACATTGAATCACATTTTGACTCAGATACTAAAGGTAAGTGGCGTGTGAGCAGGAGGAAAATATTTTTGCTTGCTACTCGCTCGAGTTGTTCTGACCTTGTCCTCTATCCTCACTGTGTGTGTGTGTGTGTGTATATGTGTGTGTGGATATATAGGCGAGCAGAGCTCAGAGTAAACACAGAGAGAGAGAGTATATTATATAGTTGTGATTCAGCGTGCGCCCTATCATTAATAAGAAGGACGAATACCTGAAAGTCCTGCTTCTGTCTTCATCATCATCATCATCATCATCATCATCATCATCATCATCATCATCATCGTCACTCACTACTTATTCATCTTCTCCATATTCCTGTTGCTGCTTCATATTAATATGCGTATACCGTTACGCAGGATTGAAGTGTCCCTGACGTCAGGTCTACCAGTACAGTCCTGACATCATAGTGCAGTCAGTGTATTACAAACTAATCAAATGATCACCAAATGTATCTGAGATTTTATATTCTGCTCACATTTCAAGATTCAAGATTATTTATTATTGCCACATGTAACAAGAACACAATGGAGGGCCTTCCTCCCCATTACCTCTCACAGTGTCACTTCTAAACAGACTCATATAAACAATATAATACAAAAAAAAACAAACCGTGATTAGGATTAATGGATTAATTCTGTTAAGACGGAGACAGGCAAGACAGGAGCAGCCGCCATGTTGTCTCTCTGTCCCAATCTGTTAGGAGTTGGGACAGAGAAATGGGAATATGAGTTGCTCTCTTCATTTTGAATATCTTTATTTGAACAGGGATAATGTACAAAGAACATTAACCTTATTTAGAACAAGGAGAGGTTTAATGTACTGGGTTGCTATTTTCTGCCTGTAGTTGCTGGGCAGGTAAATAAGATTATAAGGTTGCACATTTGGGGGGGGGGGGGGGGGGGGGGGCCCCCCCCCCCCCCCCCCAAATGTGCAACGCCTCAAATTAACAGCTATCAAATATTCAGACGGCTGCTTGGTTGGGAAGGCGCGCGATCGCAGCGCGCGGTAAGCAGCTGAGGAGGAGGAACCTGATTGGCCGGCGCCGCTCCGCTGCACGTGGCGCCGCCGCCGCCGCCGCGTCTCTCGGAGGAGTTCACCTTTGCACTAATGAGCGCCAGATTGATGGATACCCGTCACGCGCGCGAAGCGTGTAATCACCGCGCGCGCACATACAGAGGAATTAGCAGCGGGAAAAAAACAATGCGGAATCGACTTTGAACCTTTTGGGCTTTCGCTTGGTTAAAATACTCGTGTTTAAATATGTTTAAAACCCTTTTGTTGGAGCAAAAACAAAGAGTTGTTTCTACGTAATAGTTAGTGGAATAGTTGTCTCAGAGAATGTCTAATAAGGAGAGAAGTTCCACTCGCGGTTTACTTCCGGGTTCTGAACTGTTGCAGTTCCCCTCTGGTTCCATGTGAGGGCGCTCACAGGACGAGTGCAGAATGAATGGCGGTCTATGGAGCTATACCCCTCAAACTCCACTTTTCTCAGGATATAATTTTGTGTCTAGTAATTTGAATGTTGCTTTCGAAAGGGGATGCAAAGAAATTACACATTGCTGGGTGTTAGATTTTTTAGACTCACTTATTTGCTTTAAAAAAGTATTTTAAAATGTCAATGACGTCATACACATCTTACGACCAGAGATACTGCTTTACGGCAAGCCTCTCCCTTTCCCTCAAGGCATCGACAACACAGCAGTACATACATAACGATACGCAGATAAAAGTGCCAGCAACCAAAAAAAGTTGCTGTGTTAAAAAAAAAAAAGAACTTGGGCAAAAAAGTCCACCTTAACATTGTGGTCCACCTTAACATTGTGGTCCCGCTTCGGATGCCAAGATGCCATCAAGCAGGATCTCTGGTCGTAATCATCCTTCACTGACCAATCAGCGTTCATTAGCAGAATGCTAGCGTGTTATGGGCAACAACAACTCGTCCTGTAAGAAATCGAAAGGACATAAGTACTCGTTCATTCAACTTTCGATCTATAACCCATATGTTGAACTTGTAAAAACTACAATCAAATCTGAGATTTCTCAATGAGAATCAGGTGAAGGAGACACATTTAGCCATCTGCTCCCATTCATTCTGCACTCACTGGCGCCCCCAGTGGAGCTCTGGTGGAACTGCAACCACAATTCGGTACAATGGGACTTAATAGGGAGTGGACAGACTCCGTAGACGGGCTCTGGTTGTCTACATCAAAGATGAAAAAAATATATTTTATACAATTCCTTGACATTATTCTTTTTGGCAGTACATTTTTCCCAAAGCATTAGCATAGTGGCTAACGTTTGGGGGCTGTTGTGGCGAGACCAGGCTGCCAAGGCCGTCCCCGCGGCTGGGGACCGGTCTCCTGGGACAGCGGCGGCCCATCGCTCCTCCAGAGGGGAACTGAGGTCCAGAGGGGAACTGGGGTCCAGAGGGGAACTGAGGTCCAGAGGGGAACTGGGGTCCAGAGGGGAACTGAGGTCCAGAGGGGAACTGAGGTCCAGAGGGAAACTGGGGTCCAGAGGGGAACTGGGTGAGGTCTTTGATAATCAGCTGCTGCAGGTTTGGCAGTCAGCCTCACCTGCAATCACGCCCAAATCCAGCCTCAGCTACGTATGAGGCTGGCAGTCTGTCCTCAGCCAGGGAGGAGGCCAGCGTCCACAACCGAGGAGGAGTGGGGAGACCGTCCCATCCTGCGTATCTTGGATGTGCTCCTGATGATATGTGACTTGAGACCGCTTGTTTTAAACACGGTATGTGTCATGTTTTACTCTCATGGATCAATCTATGGATTGTACTCCTCATGTCCTTTGAGTCCTGGCGTGCGGTTCTGCAGACTTTGCAGCCCTAGTACAGTAGTCGCATCCTCGCATGCTGCAGCCCTCGCATGTTTGGGAGACGCCGGTCTTGTAAACCTGTTTTTGGTGGATATTTAAGGAACTTTTGCACAAGAGGAAACTAACCTACTAAATAACTAACGGGATTTGTGGAACATAAAAGCGTTTGCTAAAGGACAAGGAACAGATTACTCTTCTTGATCCCCTCTTACCTCGCCTGTCTCACCCCTTCTCCTGTTCCCCGTCCCCCCGTCCCCCCAGGACTAACCCCAAGTGAGTATTGACCCGGTCTGAGACGGTCTCTACTTTGTTTTGTTCCCCCCCCCCCCCCCCCCCCCAACCTTACGTTTGATTAATGCAAATCCACAGTTTTGTGAAGTATACAGAAAACAGAGTCGTGGCGTTTTGTTTTTAAAGGTTGAGCTGACCCGGCGTTTCCGGCTCGACTATTAGCATCCCTGAGCGGAGAGGGCTAACGTTACAAGCTATCTGTATTCACTACGTCTCTGTCTGGTGATATACAGTCCTCTGGTCTCCTCTCGCCGTTCGTTACCACCGCTGTGTCAGTGTTGAACACTCCTGTGCGCCGCCAGTACCTCACAGCTCCCGGTTCTGTTTCTAAAGTTGTTATTTCTCACATGGTCTTGTGCTACTGGGGGAGTCACCAGAGAGTCCAGACCCCGCTGGGTCGGACCGTAATGATGAAGGACCGCGAGAACCGGGAGAGAAAAGACCTCAGGCCTCAGGTTTCTGGACATGTAAGGGTTGAAAGATGATGGGATTGGATCAGTGTCTGTATCATTGTGTTGTGTTGGGGACCCCCTTAATGCTCCTCCTGGGACCCGGGCCCGTCTCCACACCTCAGACCCAGACCTCGCTGCTCAGCACTTCCACACGACGCAGCACCTTCTTAATGGACTGAATTGGCCGCCGGTTTCTAACTGGGTCAATTGCTTCCTCCTAATGGAAAGGTAGATGCGGTGATTCATTAGCGCCGGCGGTCCATCACTTCCCGTCCGTCTAGGTGTGCGCAGCCAAACCTTCGGCGCCGCCGGGTCCAATACTTTTGGGATTCTCCCCCCGGGAAAAAAACGAGATCGGAGAGCCAATTCTCGGCCACGCTCGCGCCGCCACCGCCCGCCGCCGCCGCCGCTGCCGTTTTGTCACCGCGATGAATAACGGCGGACGATGACAAATAACTGCAAGGTAAGTCAATTTTAATTCAAAGTTCCTGACAGGCTGGAATGGATGGAGGGGAAAGTTGTTGGGGGCGGCGTGGAGGCGGCGTTGTAAGTAAGGGGCGGCGGCGCGGTGTCACATGATGGCGGCCGGCCAGCCACCACCAGATACGGCGGTGGGACGCTGCCAATAGGATACTCTTATTAAAGTTCCCCCCTCATGTTGGATGATGTATGGCGGCGGCGGCGGCGCAGGGCGTATTGACGTTTCTTCTTTTGCTCGCCATGGGTAATCATCGCTCATGTATACAGAAGCTCAATGTCTCGTATGAATCATTCATCGCTTCGCCGTTGAGGCAGGGTGATTATTTCCTGGGGTAGACTTAGTTTTTTTTTTTAAATTGCTGGTGGGGGGGGGGGGGGGGGGGGGGGGGGCGGCGGCGGGGGGGGGGGGGGGGGGGGGGGGGGGTGGGGGCGGATTTGGATAAGTCAATCATTTATGATTCAGATCTAGGCATCATGCGTTGCTGTTATTAAATGATGGGGGGGTTTCGTGGTGTTTGTGATCGTGACCGCGCTGTTTCGGCGTGGAGGATGATTGACGTAACCAAGACGACCCCTCGCCGCCCCCCCGCGCCTCATCGATTCGTCTTGTATGTGTAATCGGATGTAAAACGCTATTCAGACGAAACGAAGACTTGACATACTGACCCCTAACCCGACACACACAGGAAGAGGACTTGGCTACAGGTGGAGACATCGGGTCGGGGTCCGGGTGTCGGACTCCCAACTTAAAGGTTCTGGGTTCGAACCCCAATGTCCGCAGTCTACCTGTAGGCGTCCCAGAGAGAGAGAGAGAGAGAAAGAGTGACACTTCCCACAGACTGATCATATGTAGACGCCGGGTTTATTAATCTGTTCACGCCGCGGTGTAAACACCAATATCCTCGGCCTCTGGGTGATAATTACCTGAATCAATAACCAGATGGCTGTCACTCATCATCATCTATAAGGCGTCTCTGGTGGCTCCTGCCGGTTCTGCTCGGCTGCTGATGTGTCTGACGGAGCGTGTTCAGACTAATGTAGCGGCGGCGGCGGCGGCCCAGGAGTGGAGATAACACAATGTACACATCACACTGGTGTGTGGTGTTGTTCATCATCTACAAAATATGCAGCAGAAATTCTGATGCTGACGGTCTGAGGAACTACAAGATATTGCGTCCGCAGTATGACAAGTTCTGCATCTGATAATCGGTCCACAAACCGTGCTGAGATGCGGAGATGGCGCCTCTCTCACGCCGCCCGGATCTTTGATTGACAACAAGTTCACATCCCATGAAGCACCCGGGGTGGAGAAGATCCTGGGTCCACATCCACGGCCCCCTAATGAAGCCGGCCTGGGGGGAACTATGCAGAGTGGATTCAGTATTCATAGTTAAGGCTCCTATGGAGGGAATATAAGTGTCCTAATAAGCAGTAATATGCAGAGTGCACCGAGGCAGCGGCGCGCACCGGCGTCCGCGGAGGGATGGACGATGGATGGATGGATGATGGAGGGATGGATGCTGATTGGTCTCTACTGTCTACTGAGAACGGGAGGAGGAGAGACTCTCAGCAATGATCTCTTCCATGTGGTTTCTATGGATGGATGGATGGATCGTGGATGAATGATGGAAGGATGATAGATGGATGATGGAAAGATGGTTGGATGATGGATGGAAAGATGGATGGATGATGGATAGATGGTTGGATGATGGATGGATGGATGATGGATAGATGGATGATGGATAGATGGTTGGATGGATGATGGATAGATGGTTGGATGGATGATGGATGGATGGATGATGGATAGATGGTTGGATGGATGATAGATGGTTGGATGATGGATGGATTGATGATGGATGAATGATGGATGGGTGGATGATAGATGGATGATAGATGATTGATGGATGAATGATACATGGATGGATGATGGATGGATTGATAATCGATGGTGGATAGATGAATGATGGATGGATAAAAGATGGATGGATGATGGATGATGATAGATGGATGGATGATGGGTGAATGATGGATGGATGGATGATGGATGATGAGAGGATGAGATCTAGATCTAGACCTGTGGATGCGGATGGATGCAGATGGATGCGGATGGATGCGGGGGATTCATCGCATCGGTGGAGATTTCGAGGCGACGCCACAACATATCAAAGGAAAGGGAGAAATAAACACGCTACACGTGGCGAACGCCGCCTCGGCGCGCGGCGGTGGCGGCGGCGGCCTGCGGGCTCCTGGAGATCTGGCACATCAAAGCACTCCCAGACACGTTCACGTCTCAAAGTATATTTTAGCCGGAGG
>JAOPHQ010002933.1:0-20000 GCA_030340625.1 Merluccius polli
AGAGTACTTGTATGTCAATATGAGATGTGGCGAGATGATTGCAGGAATAATAAACTAGAACTAAAGCAACACAATCTTTGTAATGAGTGATGGCTGGACCCACTGGGATCACCATCTGGGAGCTGGCGTCAAGCTGGTCGCAAGTGTGGGATTTTGGGGGAGAAATCATGGAAACCAAGTGACTCATAAACATAGAAGGAAACAGCAGTGAGAAACAGAGAGGGAGAGAGAGAGAGAGACAGAGAGACAGAGAGACAGAGAGACAGAGAGACAGAGAAGTTTTGGGTTTGAACATGATGGAAGTGGGAGACAGTGGGTGCGGGTGTGGAGGATGATGGGTGGGGGGGTGGGGCAGAGGCCAGTCTCACTACTCTGTTCCCCTGGCGAGGGTCCAGTGTCAACAGAGCTCTGATTTCGGCCCCTGGGCCCAACACAGCTGGACCCTCAGTCTCCCAACTCTGCCTGGGGCCAACACACGGTGACTCAACGCCATTTCCCAGGGGGCCATGCTTCTAATCAACGCCAGAGCTAGATGAACTGGGAGGATAATGGGCTCTGGTTGTTTATATGGAGCTGGATGCTAACAGGCTAGCGTGTGTCGCTCCCCCCCTCTTCGGTTGATCAATGAGCTCCAGATGGGAGGATCCATTTAATAACGGTCTAGTGGACACCTGACACGCCTGAGAATAGCATGACTGTGTGTGTGAGAGAGAGAGGGAGAGCGGAAGAGAGAGCGGGAGAGAGAGCGACAGAGAGAGAGAGAGAGAGACAGAGAGACAGAGAGATGGTAAGAAGGAAAAGCGAGTAGACAGGGTCATGTTTTTGTAGTGTGTGAATTTAACCATGTTAGGGTTCTTCTTGTCCCCCGTGACACAAAATAATTAAATTAGATACAGACTGAAACTTATTTCCATCTGGCATTTAGAAACAAAGAATTTGAATGATGCATGTATGTGTGTGTGTGTGTGTGTATGTGTGTGTGTGTGTGCGTGCGTGAGTGTACTTGTGTGTTTGTTTTGACCAGGAGGAGATACAGTATGAGGTGTACAGTCCTCACTAATGTGAGGAGGAGGAGGAGGAGGAGGAGGAGGAGGAGGAGGAGGAGGAGGAAGAGGAGGAGGAGGAGGAGGAGGAGATAGAATGGACAGATGCTGGATTCGTACCATCTGCATGGAACGTCACGTCTTTCCATCTAATTGTCGAGGGAATTTTAAGTGAACTTTTGAAATGTCGCAAAAAAGAGAACGCGAATTAAGCGCGTTTCCATCAACTGATTTGGAGCGAATAAACTACGCTACGCAAAGCGTAGTTTCGTCAGAAGTTGGCGGTATAGGCTACATTACGCGTGGCTGTAATAAACAGCAGAAGAAGTAGAGGTTGCATTTAGCTTCGTAATTCCTGTTAGATGTCATTCCATTGCAGTTTTACATTACAACAAAATGGCTCTGATGTTTTTTCATGGATGAGGCTGAGTAATATTTCGGTCTCCTCTTCGGACACACGAACCTGTTGTTGCTACCAGTCATGTTTTCGCGTG
Source organism: Merluccius polli (assembly GCA_030340625.1). NCBI lineage: Eukaryota > Metazoa > Chordata > Actinopteri > Gadiformes > Merlucciidae > Merluccius > Merluccius polli. Next base: position 1,538 of record JAOPHQ010002933.1, read on the forward strand.
TTATGGGAATATCCGGGAAGACGCCTGAGAGCGGTAACAGCTGATCAGTCATATGAGTTAAACGTTCGTGACGTCAGAACTTATTGGTTTAATTTTGTCTATTATGTCAACCTTATATATACATATATACATATATATACAATGTAACAAGTGTGTATGTTGTGTTATAGATTCTGCCCCAATTCATTTATTGGTTTAGTTTTACTGTATTACCCGTTGTGGTGTTTGTGCTTTTATTTTGAAAAGTCTTGGGAGTTCGCGCTGTGTCTGTAACGCCGGTTGACGCAACGTCCGGTTGTCTGATTTCAACCGGATAACTGGTGAGTCGCGCTCCTCGTGGCTCCTGTGTCATATGTTGATATTATTCTGTTTAATTGTAGATATTGCCGCCATACTGTCATTGAAGTGTGTTCTATATGATGGATGACAATGTACATTGCGAGGGTGGAGGGTAGCGTAGCGACCGCGTTGTGTTCAGGTTTCCATGAGTGAATCTGACGGTGGCTGCGCCCCTACTGTTTGTATGTGACACAGGTGGGTCACTGACGGTGTTAATGTACATTTTCCATTAGAGGTGTTTTGTATGTTTTATTTCTGTGTTTTTTATTGAGATTTTAAAAACTTTGTGCACAATTTTATTTTATTTTGTAAACATTTATATTTTGACAACTTTATTTTTATAATAAGCATTTATATTGTAAATGCGTTGGTCTGATTTCAACCGGATAACTGGTTTCCATGAGTGAATCTGACGGTGGCTGGCACCCCTACTGTTTGTATATGACACAGGAGAAAATAAAAGTGCCTGTGTGGAGATCAACCCTGTGTCCTGCTTCACCGTCGTCACACGATAGAGGCTGCTAGAATGAGGCCGGTTACACACACACATATACATATATATATATATATATATATATATATATATATAGAGAGAGAGAGAGAGAGAGAGAGAGAGAGAGAGAGAGAGATGACCACAGTGAATCTTGTTTATCGAGGAGAATCCTCCTGCGCTTTGTCTCCAAACACAGCTGAAACAATCCTTCCATGTGACTTCACCGTGAGGCTTCACCTCAACTGAGCAGCCGCAGGCGACCCAGAGACACGCGCACGGGAGGAGGACAGGCGGACATGTTGGCTGGGAGTTGAAGGGAAAGGGGACACAGAGAGAGAGAGAGAGAGAGAGAGAGAGAGAGAGAGAGAGAGAGAGAGAGAGAGAGAGAGAGAGAGAGGGGGAGAGGGGGAGAGAGAGAGAGAGAGAGAGAGAGAAAGAGGGGAAAGAGGGGAAGAGCGTGGGAGAGGGAGAGAAAGGACAGACCATGTGCCAAGTGTCTTATTGGGGAGATGGATGGAGAGAGTGAGAGGAAAGAAGACAGTTGGGTCAAAGGAGGCTATAAAAGGAAGCAAGGAGGAGAGAGAGAGAGAGAGAGAGAGAGAGAGAGAGAGAGAGAGAGAGAGAGAGAGAGAGAGAGAGTGAGTTAGGAGGATGGGGTATTTGGGAGGTATTTTGGGGAAGTGCTGCCTGATAGGTCCCTGGTGTCCCTCCATTAATCACACAGAAAGGGGGATTTGGGCGAGGGGGACAGCCATACGGGGGACTTTCGGGCAGCAGGGTCTATGAAGAATGTCCCCTTAACTATTCTACTCGGAAGGAGACATTGTAACTCTAACTAATAAAAGTCAGTGATGACATGATTTTTTGGATTCATTCAACATCCCATCCCTATGTGGTCCAGTAGTACAAACAGCAAAGTCTCAAAAGCACTTTACTACACATTTCAACTCAGAGAGGCACCAATGATTTCACATGGCCTTGTGCAACAATCAAATCTCCTGATTGTAAAAGTCTTCACATCCTAATGACTGGTCTGACAACCTTAAGATAAAAAAAAAAGGTCTGTGCTGGTATTTTGATAGTTTCAAGACACTGAATCCCCTTGTCGAGGGTCACTGGCAGGAATGTGAAGGTCGTATTCGGTAGTGAGATGTAGCAGTCTGCTAGAGTTTACAAGGATATCCCCGAATGTGTGCTGGGGAGAGTACGACTCTGAAGGCAAAAACTGGAGCTCAGCTCCACAGCATCCTAGAAGTGTGGTTCCTTGGTGCAGTGGTGGACACACGTGAGACGGTTCAGCTCCATAGTTACAGGTTACTCAATTAGGTATGGAAAGACGGCTCATTGGAGATGGACGGCGTTAGACATTGTTCCCGAGGGAGGAAGTTGAGCCGCTGAACCTGAATATTTAATACAGGATGAGGTTCAAAAGTGGGAAAAGAGTCCATAAGGCAAGGAGTCTACAGGCAAGATGATTTACACACAAAACCTGGACCACCAACGATGGAGCCTTCTGTAGTCCATGATATATGTGTATGTACCTCTGAACCACATTGAATTTAACATGCTCCCTAAAATACATACAGACACATTAGTTAAACGCAGTTATGCAGCTAGACGGGTGTGTGTGGGTGGGGTCTTATTATGTGGGGTTATTGTTGAGTTAGAGGCCGAGCAGGTTAAAGCGAGAAGCCCTGACATGTTGGCTGTCCCACAGATCCCTTTCCTGTTTAGAGAGCTTCTGTGGACAATCCAGTATCAATCCAGAGTCGTCTGTCCACGCAAATCCATTCTCAGGATGTTTCCCGTCGAAGCCCGACTGAGGACATGGATAAACAGACATGCTGCAACTCTGTGCGGCACAAAGACACATTGACACACTCGCATTGTCCTCTTCCAAGAAAGGAAAGTAAGCCAACCTATGAAGGCTATTATTCTTTCAGTTTGAACATGGACCTCAGTATCCCTACGATCTGTCTGTGAGTCCTCTTTGTTTCACAGGAAATGCTAAAGCTCAACCACATTCCTTGCAATCGCAGCGGACTGACCTTTCAATTCACCTCTGTCCTATTCTTAAAGACCCCCTCTGGTGAAAATCAACTTATTGACCTTGTTAACTTGTCCAGGTAGTATTTATGTTCAAATATAAGTCAGTTTTAGTGTGAAATAAGCTGTCAACGGCATAGAAGAGCACATCAACTACTCTATACCAAGATGAGAAGCTCAGAAAGCAGATTCAGAAAGCCTAGACCTCCTACGTAGGAAGTTAGCCAACCAATCCAGTTAATGGGCGTGGTGGTGTTTCCCTACCAAAATTAACATAGCATTATGATAGCATTATGCATTATGATAGCATAGCAAGCAAACATGATTGGTAATGGCTAATGTTACATTACAATATTGTTTCGCTAATTTGACTTTCATTTGGCGTTTTCAGTGCACATATTTTCTGACAGATAGAAATGGAGCCGGCTCCTTTGCCGAGGTCAATGAGGCAAGGGGACTGACTGAAGTCAGTGGTACTAGGGTAGTACAAAGGAGGGAAGCACGCATTTGAACCAATAGAAGAATGATTAATTCATTGTTTCACACATTTGGGAAATGTGTGCTTTTGCCACAGGGCAACAAAGCAACGGGGCCAACGAGCCAAAATCACCATGGCTTTCCTGTCACAATGCCGAACCACTTTGACTTCAATACTCAGCACACACAGCTCACACTTTAAGTCAACAATACCCTGATGAAACAATGCCATGGCAAGACCCACACACATATGCAATCATACAAACACACACATGCTCACGTGCACACACACACATGCACACACACAGACAGACACACACACACATGCATGCACAGACACAAAAGTAGATAGATAGATAGATAGATAGATAGATAGATAGATAGATAGATAGATAGAAAGAAAGAAAGAAAGAAAGAAAGAAAGAAAGAAAGAAAGAAAGAAAGAAAGAAAGAAAGAAAGAAAGGACTAAAAAACTACCGCTTGACAGGGAAGCCCCTATTGTTTCACGCATGATCTTTTCATCAGTGGCTGTGGCTTCGTGACGGCCGGTACAATGGACTCTTCCCCTGATTGTTACTGTGGGGGAACTCTTTACATCACCAGCATTTCTTTGGCAGGGGGATGTTCTGGATATTTTTCCTGCCCTTATCACCAGCAGACATCTTCCCCTCGCCTTCAGCTGCCTTCCTCATCCATTAACGAGCAGGTTGCTGGGGTTGTCGACACTCACTGACATTCACACAGCCCTCGCTGTCAACCCCGCCCGAGCCACGGCTCGCCCTCTGAACCTCAACATCACCGTCTGAGTAAAACCAATACAATGAAACCTAAATTTTCATCGCATTTAAGCCTAACTGTTTCAGCAGGCACAGTTGGTCAGTAGCCAGGTGAGCGCTCTCCTTTGCCAAGAGGAAGGTCCTTTCTAGCATCACAGGGCCACACAGTTCCCCCACAGCTCACATAACCACTGCCAGCATGATTACCTTAGTGGGCCTGACTCAAGACAGCATCTTGAAATGTATTCTCAAACACAGGGTATCCAACCGACTCCAAGTGTGTCTCTTTGTGTCTTCCTGTTTGCATTATACTGCATTTGGGAACTTCCCTTCCACCTCACGGGAAACGGACAAACTCTGTACATGCATGTGTTCTTTTGACCATGTGTCTGTGTGCGTGTTTGTTTATGGTGTATGTGTGTCACACTGTGTGTGTGTGTGTGTGTGTGTGTGTGTGTGTAGAAATCTGTGACGTCTGTACATATTTTGTGGGTTTTTTCCTCTTGGGTGAAACATTATTGTCAATTAAACCATGCAGGAAATCCTAACAAAGGAAGCCAACTTCGACACATTATAATAAAGCATTCTGTGGCCCTGTAGAGCCAGCGGGGCGCGGCCAGGCAACGCTGTAACACGCGGTCATAAACTCAGACGGCTCTTCCTTTATAGCTCGACGTGGACAAACACGGCACCGCATGCGATACGTTCAGCTTCTCACCACCCGGGCCCATAAAATCGGTGAAACTGAACACTCACCATCACATGCCGTCTAAAACATAACAAGAGAGGTCTATTACTGTGAAGTATAGCGGCAGGGGAGCTCTCAATGCAAAGGGTCCGGTGATGGGAGGGTGGGAATAGTGGGAACAGTATAGTAGCACAGAGAGCAGCGGGCCAGAGGCCAGATATGGGTTTGACATTAGGGCCAATAACCGGAGCGGCTTCATGGAGCAGTAGAGATTACAGAATCTGTTTCTGTTCAAAAAGTCAAGTTGAAGCCGACCACCGGCCGGGCGCGTGGCTAGAAGACTAGCGACTGTGTTTCCACACGAGTCTAGTGTACACTAGTGCCATGTTTGTATCTTGTACATGTGTTTGTCTATGTTTGTATATTTACAGTGTGTGCCCCATTGCCTATAGCGATTTCAATGTGAACGGTTTTTAAAAATAGGCGTCCATCATGTCCCAGTATCACTGAGCTGATATGAAGCCACACGGTACACAGAGGAGCCCGGGCTGTGTCACACGCTTTTCATCAGATCCCAACCAAATCTGATCATGGCCCGGCACAACGGGGCCCTTTCATTCCCCCGGGCCCTGAAAATCACTTTAAAAAAAAAATATCATGGGTCTGATAGTTTGATATGAAACGTTGTTATGTTGTTATAGAGCATTGCGGCATCTGACACCGCCACAAACAGCCCTGAGCTGGATGGGAAAACAAGGGAAACCACACAAACACTCGCGCGCACACACACGCACACACACATGTGTGTGTGTGTATGGGAAATAGGCATCCAAAGGGTGTGGTGGAAACATATAAAATAGATGCAATCCACGTGAGGGTTGTATAATTTCACAGAATGCACAAAACTATTAAAGATACAGGCCATTATGTGGGCTCGTACTTATATATTACATATTATAACAAAGAAAACAAAACTTACTTCCCATGTCCCATTTATTGGCCTCTTAACTAACTCCCCACACAAAACAGTGACCCGGTACTATTGCACGGCGATCTCTTATTGTCCCTTATTACCATTCTAGTTATGGACATCTTAGGTACTGGAGATTAAGGCTCAAGCTCTGAGCAGATAAAGTGTGCAATAAAACTTCCCTGTGCTGTATTTAATTTCACCCTAGAAGTCTTCAGACTAAATGAGGCATAGACTTACTAAAGGTACAAATGTCTTCAAACAAACTTCAAATGTAAATGTATGTTGAAACAATTTCACATTGGTCATCTGTTTGTCGTCAGGCTTTCCCTAAGTTTGAGTATCTCAACGAATGAATCAGACATAATTATTTAGTTTTAAAAGCAATGACCCCAAACAATCCTCTTCCTCTCTGATGAATATTTACATTGCCACAACTAGGTGGCATTTCATCTTGTTTGAACTGTGAAGTACCATGATGACGATGATGAAGATGTCGTCATCTACTCATTCTCAACATCAATAGTACTAGTGCTAGTTACTAGTATTAGTATGTTGCTAAACTGACAGATAGACCAAAACCTAATTCTCCAATAGAAGAAGATGTGAAGCGGAGGTGTGTTGCAGGTCAATGCTGTTCAAACAGAAATAATAACGTGTGCAAATAAGTAGGCTAATGTATATTTAAAAGCGTAATATTGCCTATTAATAATGTTTGCATATTTTATATGCAAACATTATATTTTTGCATATTTATATCTATATCCCAGGATGATCATAAGCCTAACATAATATTCTAACTTTTTTTCCCGACATAAATTCAATAAATGATATCTAGTTATGAGATTATTCACATGGGCACTCCAGGGAAGGGTGCAGTGACGTCACCTAACGTGACGTACAAGCTGATGTAGCAACCAGAGTCCCTGCAAGAGTCCCGCCCACCAGAAACACCTCTCTGACACCGCGCCGAGATCTGCATGCGTCTCATTAACTTGTCAGGGTCTGGAAAGTGCGAAGTCGGGGTTGAACGGTTGGGAAACCCAATGCATTCAGCTGCATATTAATACGGTGTGTGTGTGTGTGTGTGTGTGTGTGTGCGCGCGCGCGCGTGCGTGCGTGTGTGTGTGTGTGTGTGGTGGTATTGAACCTACCGCATGCACTGCTGTGGCGAGGAGGGCCACGGAGAGGCACAGGAGCACCCACCTGCAATGAACAAAAAAAAAAGACACGATTGATGGTTGTGCAGTACGTGGAAACATACAAAAAATACACATTAAAACGTTTTGCTTCAGTTCTGTGGCGTACTTGGTTTGCATGGTGCCGCTCATCCGGACTTCAAACTTCATCCCACCAAGCGCTCCGCTGTTCCTCTGGTTGCGCAGCCTCTGGGTCTACAGCATGTCTGTCCGACCGTGGCTATCGCAAACGTTACTAAACAAAACAAAAACAGAGGTAAAACCTACAACACATTTATATAGGGATTCTGAGCCCAAATGAAGTTCCTCTAAAACAATAAACCACGCATTAAGAAGACAACCGATGCGTCGGGCTTTTCATATTCTAGGCGCCGTTTCTGTGCGTAAAGTGCGCACATGGCTTTAGCGACGCAGTTTCTTTCTTTCTTCTTTCTCGATTACTTGCATACTTTGTTTTGATTGATTAATTGACCAATATCTTTGGTCCATTGGTAAATACAGATACAGGGCTACTCACAGACGGCTCTTCTGGCGCAGACCAAACCAACGTTTTCCACGCGTCGCCGGTGCGCACCTCCTCAGCACCGCTGGACCGGGTCCTCCGTTATTATCACTAAACCAAAAGGATGAAGTAGTAGTCCCGCTCTCGGCTGAGAAAAGTTAAAGTGTTTGTCACTCTACGGAGCTGGGATAGCTGGCATCTTACGGGAGGGTGGTCGTTCTTTGGAGGGGAGGGCGGGGGTGTGGTGGAGGGAGAAACAAGAACAAGTCGCATTGATCGGACCCTCACATCGTCTTGGGCAAAGATGCGCAGCCAAACGTGCCGCTGATGCTCCACAGAGGAATCGCTCCAGTTTATTTACGGGGGGAAAAGTGAGCGACTTTTTTTGCGGTGCCAACAGGTGGCTGGTTTGCGCGGATCTCCTTTTTGCAACGGTTTTGCAGGTAGCGCAGTTTTAATTGCGCCCCGCCGCAATGCTGTCACCGGCGGGCACTGCGTTTCTCTTGGCGACCCTCTACACTACCGCAGACCTGTCATCTGGTGAGGTAAGGTTGAATAGAGAATAGGAAGAGAAAGTTTATTTTTTATTTTTTATTATTTAGTAGGCCTACAAGGGAAACCAGCAGGAGAGAGTCTGTGCTCTGGCGCGCATCCCTGCTGCGCCATGAGTGGAGGCTGACGGAAAAACGGTGAAGCGCAAAAGTGATTTTTTATTGATGGTGACGCTGCAGATGCGCATGTCGCTATTATGCCCGTTTATTTGAACATTTTACATCCGAAATGCTGTAAACGACCGTTGAAATAGTTATATATAGGCATATACAGCTTATTGACATCACTTTGAAGTCTCAGTGTCTTGGTGAATATCTTATGGTTTGTAGGCCTGCGTGTGCTATCGTCATCAAAATGTAAAAAAAAAAAAAAAAAAGTTAAATGTGTGTAATCGTGTATGGTGTTCATGTTCAAGTGCAGTCTCGGGATGCATGTAGTATGTATGCACTGTACTGCCGTTGCTCCATAGTAACGGACCTGTGTGACAAGCAGAGGGAGAGGGGGAGTGGACAGAAGGGAGGTAGTAGGAGGAGTGACTGTGTGTGTGTGTGTGTGTGTGTGTGTGTGTGTGTGTGTGTGTGTGTGTGTGTGTGTGTGTGTGTGTGTGTGTGTGTGTGTGTGTGAGAGTGTGTGTGAGAGAGAGAGAGAGAGAGAGAGAGAGAGAGAGAGAGAGAGAGAGAGAGATAGTGGGTGTGGCAGACTTGCTGTGAGGTCAGTACTTGCACAGTACAGAGCAGGGAGAGAAAAAAAATGTGCACATGCTTCTCTCCTCCTGATCATTCGTTTATTTTTTCGAGATTTAATTGAACAATTTTCAGTTCCTGGACTCACTAACTTGATCACTTTATCTTGTGGTGTTTTTTGGGGGCGGGAATAAAGAGAACCACTGAGTAACACAAGTTTCCTGTGTCCATTAGGACTGTATTGGTTAACAGGTTAATAGGTGAACAGTTGAGCCTCCTTAACCAAAGTGTGTGCATTATAACAGATTCACCGACTGGCTAGAGGGGAGAAACACTTGCCCATTCATCGTCACATTCAACTTGACCTGAAGTGACGATGAGGTGAGACACATGACGTTTCAAAAAAGGCTTTGCTTGATGCTATATTGTCAGCGACCCTCCTGTTCTGCTCCTCGAGAGAATAATGTGATTCACAAACTGTGCTTACGGTCACTACGGCGTTTTTACGAACCATGCGGGTATGGGATACATCCCAGTGTCACCGCCAACAACGCCGTGATATGAATGTATCGCGCCGCTTCCTTTGGACTGCACACATTCCAACGCATTGCAATATTCATACCACACACTTCGCCTCGGGTCTTATAAATCCCGGGCTAAACCAAACACGTCTCGCTGTTTTCGTCAGCGTCAGACGGGTTCCTGGGAACGGCCAGCTGCGGAGGCATACCAGAACCACGAACCTGGGCCAGACTTGGTATTTTCGGAAATCTTTTCCCAGAACAGAAAATTCCAGTTGCAATCTGTGCCGACGACGCTGCTGCTGCTGCTTCCACTTAACCATTTAATGCCGAACAGAAGTGAAGAAAGAGCAAAAGCATGAGAACAATTTGCGTACATTGACGCAAGCAGCTGGCCCACACTCACACTCATGAGCATACCGGTAGTACAACGTAATTGAAAAACTATGTGCCGTGTTTTCTAGATTATTTTTTTTACAGTAGATGATCCGTCATGACTGTTACAGTATATGCTATTGGTCACAGATTGTGTTATCCAAGATCTTGGCAGACATCTCTAGTTTTGTACACATCTCAGTTTAACTTTCTCTCTTCAGGAGCTGAAAGCCCGATGAGACGATAAAGACCTTCAACATCCTCCTAGTCTACTTTGTGATAACACAACTCTGTTCCTCTGTAATACTCAACAGTGCGTCTCGCTGTAACAAGAGATCCAGTATAACTCAAAGCAGCGCAGCCTTTTCCCGGCATGAGAAATAAGCAGTGAATTCAAATCATCCGCAGTGGAGCCAACTTTAATTCGCCCTGCGTGGGTTTGGAACCGGAGCCAGAGGACATGGGACATCTGGCCAGGCTACCCCCCCCCCCCCCCCCCTCTTGAGACAGCGGTAGGAAGTAGGCCAGGAGGATGTTTGAGGGGGAGGTTCCTCAAAGACAATACACCACGGAGAAACATCTCATGTCACACGCCAGACGACCGAGCGAGCGGTAGTGGAAACGGTTCGTCGGGACATCCGGAGGACGGTTTTAGGTTTATCTCCACGGCGGACGCGCTTCGTGACCCACGCGGCGCTCTCCTCCGCACCCGCCCAACCTGTCGACGTGGGATCGACGCACTTTGTGGTTCACGTTCTGCAGATTCACAAAGGCTCAATCAAAACAAACCAAACCGCAATGGCAAAATAACGCGCCAATGTATACAACCGTCGTTAATGTGAGTGTGTGTGGTGCTTAAAGGCCGCCTGCGCACCGTCGCCCGCAACAACCACCGATGAACACACAACTTGACATTTCTCGTTGCTGATGTGGAATCGCTGCTGGCAACCGCTCAGGTCCGCATTCTGAAGTGGGCTGTAGGCGTTTGTTGGGGGCGGTTGTGCGCAGGCAAGCACCTTGAGATCGGCGACTGTGTCTGCGTTTTTCTGGCATTGTTAGCAACAGGTCAAGCCGACTCGTGAAAGACAACCGCGGTGAGAACATGATGTTTGTTTTTCGCTCTGTGCTCGCTCACCCACCTCCCCTCTTCTGGGGCGATTCAGGGAGAAGGTCAGGCAACATTGACATCCGCGCCAAATTATTTTTTTATCCACTGCACACAATTTGGTAAATGAATCATTGCGTGTGTGTGTGTGGTGTGAATATCTAATATGAACAGAATTTAAGCGCTTCTCTGTCCATTTTTGTGTTCAAATGTGGCCAGAGTGAGTCACCGCTCAGCCTCCCCTGAGGAGCGGAGGGAGATGATGATGATGATGATGATGATGAACGACAAGGAGCCGGATAAACCGAGAGAGAGAGAGAGAGATGGGGAACGGTGTATAATTGAGAGAAAACGTTCCTCTGTGCTGGTGTAGATTACCTTCCTTGGCCGGGGAGTGTGAGAAGGGAGGGAGGAAGTGGCATTAACAACTGTTTTTCCTCTTGCCGCACCTGGAATGTGTGTGTGTGTGTGTGTGTGTGTGCGCGCGCATGTGTGTGTGCGGGTGAATGGGTTTGGCTTCGTGTGTGTATTTGTGCGGATTACGACAGAGTCTCCACCTTGTGTCAGATGCTTGAGCTCTCGGCCCGCAGCCAGGCTAGTAGTTTGGGCCTTACCGAGTCTTATCTCAAAGACCCCCCACACACCCTCCTCCACCACCACCACCACCCACAGACAAAACAGCTGACCCCGTCACTGTGGGGCTCTGCGGCCACCAGGCACCCTGAGAAAACACAACCTGTCCTATAGGCGTTGTAAAAACGCCACTGGGAAGACACGCATGCTTGTGTTACTCTGTGTGTGTCGATAGGGACGCCTGGGTGGCAGCCTCAATACCCCAAAGAGTGTGACAGGTATGTCCCAGTGTGTAGTATCGAGTGTGTGTGTGTGTGTGTGTCCATGTGTGTGTGTGTGTGTCCATGTGTGTGTGTGTGGTTGCGTGTCCCTCTGTGTGTGTTCCCTGTGTTTCACCCACCGGGGAGAGGATTAACATGCATTAAGCCCGGGCCAAAGCCCTTTCTCTCCCCTCCCCTGCGGTGTTAAGAGCCACCATGGGAGAACCACAGTTGCGCTGTAGCGAGCGGACGGCTACTTCTCCTGCGCTACAAAGTCACGTACTCGCCGTCAAACCCGCCCCCCCCCCCGCTGAGCCGATCCGGGGGTCCGCCTCAGGCCCCGGAGCCGTAGTGAGGACCCAATTAGGGCCGTGAAATTGGAAAGTCATGAAATGTGAATCACAGCGGGGTCAGCCGATGGCGTAATGGATACGTTCGCCTTGACACCCCATAGGCTCACCGTGCGTACCCCGACCCCAACCTCCTCGGGGGTAGGTGGTGGGGGACTATTGTGCTGAGTGTGTGTGTGTGTGTGGGGGGGGGGTGGGGCGTGCGGCGGTGACATGGGGAGGTGAAGAGGTTACGAGCCCCAGAGGGGGGCGGGCTGTAGGAATGTGTCTCGGAGCCAGGAGAGATACCGCCGCAGTAAATCCTTTTAGTGGCACTTCATAACCCCGCCAGCGCCCAGCGCCCCACTTGTCGCCCCAAATCCAGCCTCGCTTGATGATAATAGAGACACTAACGATGGCTTCGTTCAATTCCTGGAGTCTTTTTGTGTTTCTCCTCCTTGTGTTTTGTTTTGGTAAACACATTGGTACGTTTTGTGATTCCTGACCTGATTTACCGGATTACATATGCCCACCTCGTGAGAGATGACTCCTTGTTGTTATTTGTAGATAATTTATTTACAAAGACCAGTTTGTCTGTGGTATAAAGTATTTTGAACATCCCCATGACAACAATCAAAGTACAACCAAAGACTAGTTTGTCTTTTGTGTAAAGTACTCTCTCTCTCTCTCTCTCTCATGCCGGCCGTGTGACATGTGACCTTATACTTTATAGAACAGCTTTACAACCTTAACACAAGAATTTAAGTCAAGTTTCTTTGAGAACAATTTCATGGCTGTCGCTAATTGCCTTATGGTGATGTCAGCTGTGTAGCGCTGAACTGTGATGTTTGGCCCCTGAAGTGGTTCCTGTCAAAGGAATTTACATTTTAGATAATGGTTACATACAGGCCTGCCTTGTGGACATAACCTATTCCTAGTTATTTTTCTCATGTCAGATGTCGGTCGCGAGTCACTGTGGTGTGTTTTGTGGTGAAACTAATGCATCATTAGTTTCTCGTTGACGAGCCTCCTGTGTTTGAAGTTTCTTGTTTCACTTTCCCAGAGGTACCGCAATCTCGTGCTGAGCAGTGGATACAGAACATCCACAACTGATGGATTACCCCTACAATTAAACCCAGCAGCACTAGGTTGGCTTGTTTACGTCTGATTTTGATTGATGTGATTCATTTATTAAAGAAACACACACACACACACGTATTTCTGTCTTTCCCAGAAGCACACATAAACACACACACACACACACACACTCAGAGTCAACAGGTCACTGGTGCGAAGGCCATGAAGGCCTTAGGTTCAGAAGGTGGAGCAACCTTCTGACTTCCATCTCAACAACATGACGTATGTGTGTGTGTGTGTGTGTGTGTGTGTGGGGCGACATAAACACACACACTGGCATATGTCTTTGTGTGTGTGTTTATGTGTCTGTCTATGTATGTGTTTGTGCACGTAGGTCTGTATGTGTGTGTGTGTGTGTGTGTGTGTGTGTTTGTGTGTGTGCGTGCATGTGTGTGTGTGTTTGTGTCTGTCTGTATGAATATGTGTGTGTGTGTGCCCTCCCGTTTACCTCTGCTGTGCCCCGCTTCTCAGAAGTGTCTCTGCCTCTGTTGAACAATGAAACCGAGCCTCAGCAGTGAGCATCGCTCGGCGAAGGACGGATGGAGGTGTTTTCTGCACGCCGCCCGCTCCACTCACAAAAAGAAAAGAAAAAAAAGGAAAAATTGCAAAACGCACGCAGCCCGTGACCGAGACGATGGGAAAAACACATGTTGGCGTGTTTTGTCTGGTTAACGGCTTAGCGTGCGGAACGTAAGTCTAGTTTGATCACGAAACAGAGATAGGGACGGAGAGTACCTGGCTCATGTTGAGTGTGCAGCGATATCTGATGAGGTGTGAGGGGGGACCCCCGTGCACATATTGCGTGTCGAGTGTATGCTACAGATACCATAAAATATATACCAGACATGGTACAGGGCTAGTAGAAGTATGGCCCAGTATGTAGAGGGTGATCATCAGACCAGATCTGTTGGGGCGAATGCCATAGTACAGTATGTGGTCCTGGATAGCTCAACTGGTAGAGCGTTGTATTGACATCGCCAGGGATAGGGGTTCAATTCCCACTGGTTCCGCTTTTCTGGTGCCTTTCTGAATTGTAAAAAATTGTCTAAGTTGCTGATGTTATCTGGAAAATGTCTGGATATATAAGAATAGAATTAAGGGGAACTAGCCCCTATAACCACATAACTAGTCGCTGATTCTGCAGTGCGCAGACAAGATATGATTCAACGATTGAACCAATATCAGATGTATTCTGCTATCCCTAGTGCCCAACATCTTGTTAGGCAACAGTTCCCAGAGCGGTGCCTCTATAAGTGACAATCCCACAAGCCATTGTTGTTGTGATGTGGTGGCTGTGTGGGAGATAACGCCTGATGAGGGATCCAGCGAGAACAATGGAGAACAGTTGTGTCTACCAGATAGGGATCAGCAGGGAGGGCCTATCAGCTTAAGTGTAAGGTCCATTAATGGTGACAATGGTGCCAACTGTTTCCGTTTTGGCTTTTGGGCCTCGCGAGGTGGATGTGGCGAAGGAGGCATGTTGGGATTTCTTTCATTTCATTTGTTTCATTGTGATGACTTTACAAGGTAACACTCTTCTCCACATGGAAACCCACCAACATCCACACCTGGTGCTGCCATTACTGGGACAAACGTGTGGGTGGGAGAATAGAATTAACAGTCGAATGTGCAGACGAAGCTCACTTCCTGGTCATCTTATACTTCCTGACGGAGATTTTGAGTCATGCTGTGAATGACAATACCACAATATCGCAAAAATATTTGTTCACCTGACATACTAATCTATAGCTAACCAAATCACATCCAACATAATCATTTGCAATTTTGTTTTTGTTGAAACCTGGGTTCTTCAGAATCATTAGGATACATTGTTAATCATCGTGTGAAACTACCGTGCGTGACGAACAAGACCTTGTCCTACCCCCGGCGAGATATTATACAGAAAGAAAATGATACAGAAAGTAAAAGAGAAACACAAAACTGAAATGTGTGTGATAGGGGTCAGTGGTGGTGGTGGTGGGTGGCGTGGTTTTATACCCAGTCACAGAGTACACAGAGGTCATTTCTCCTCGCTTGGTGACCTCATTCCCAGATCCTGGAGCACTCTGGAGAGTGCATGGGAGAGGGACCCAGCCCTTTCTCGTCTTTGTGAGCATAAAAGGCAAGAAAAAAAAGGCTTTCCTACTCAGAGACAGAAGGACTTCCTTCTTCCTGCAACCCCACATCCTGCGACAAGCGAAGGCCCGAGACAAGAGCACAGGGACCGGCCCAGTCCACCAGTAGCTCATACTGATGGAGAAAACAGGCTGTAAATCATAGTTGGTATCCTGTGTGTGTGTGCGTGTGTGTGTTTGTGTGTGTGTCTCATTCTGTCTGTCTGTCTGTCTGTCTCTCTCTCTCTCGCTCTCGCTCTCTCTTTATCGCTCACCATTCCTGTCTGTGTGTCTTTCCTCACGCTCCCTTATAAATCATTCTCCCTTCGCCAATGCCCCCGATCATCATTTTAGCTTGGGGAGTCCTAAACCAGCCGCCCTAACAGCTGATCTGTAGCGGCCTGCAAGGTCAGATACTGAAGAAAGAGAAATAGTATTAGAGAGAGAGAGAGAGAGAGAGAGAGAGGGAGAGGGAGAGGGAGAGAGAGAGAGAGAGAGAGAGAGAGAGAGAGAGGGAGAGAGAGAGGGAGAGAGAGAGAGAGAGAGAGAGAGAGAGAGTGAGAGAGAGAGAGAGAGAGTGAGTGAGTGAGAGAAGAACAAAGGTATAGGAAGAATGGACGGGAGGAGGCTGCATACAGTATGTGTGTTCATGATCAAATGTGTGTGCGTGTTGATCTGTGTCCCCGTTGGGCTGTGGAGGAATGCTTTCTTTTACTTTGTCGAAACAATTGCTTCCAGAGAGCCAGCAATGTGCGTGCGTGTGGGCGCATGAACAGTGCATCGCATAGAGGCGACCCGGCCCAGAGGCTCTCTCTGGCCGACAGCGGGACAGCACCGGGCCTACAGCACTGGGCCTACAGCGCTAGACAGCGGCACACTGATCGAGAGCCTACGCGCCACATTGTTCTCTGTGTAGAGCTCAGCTACAGAAGCCAGACATCATTGCGAGGAAAAATTCAGTTGGCTGCACTCGGGTGGGGAGGCTCAAGTCTTGGAGAGGCTCAAGTCTTGGAGAGGCTCAAGTCTTGGAGAGGCTCAAGTCTTGGAGAGGCTCAAGGCTTGGACGCGTGCTTTTTGCTCGCACGTGTGTTTGTGTGGCAAGTCGGCGTGCTCGCTCGGTGTGTTTGTGTGCTCGCACGTGTGTTTGTGTGGAAAGTCGGAAAGTCCCCTCCAGATTCTATTAGGAGAGGCCTCCGTTGATTTGTTCGCAGCCTTTCTTCTCTGGCATGCCGAACACACACACACACACGCGCGCACAAGCACACGCACACACATGCACGCGGTGCCCGCACACACATGTACACACACACACACACACACGCACACACGCACGCACACACACAATAAGGAAGAGCCCGGTTATCAAGATGACCTATATATGCTGGATGGCTTGTTTGAAATCCCTGAATATTTTCAAAGGCCTGGCAAGGGTTGAAAGGTCAAGAGGTCATGGGTCATCATGGGTCATCATGGGTCATCGCATTGGTCATCGGCTACCTTTCTGTTTAAGTAACGGCAGAACAATTGCCTTTCTCTCGACTGGTAGCAGTCCTATTGAACACACCAGTCCTATTGAACACACCAGGCATCTTAATAACAAATAGTGAGCTGTCATCCCCACAACCGCACGCCAAAATGACTGACTTGTAAAGCTGTTTGTTGGAGCAGACGTTGAGAAATGTATCAGCTTTTTTGTGGGCAGCAGTCCAACCCTTATAGCGCTTCACTCTCCCTCTTTTTCTTCTCTCTCTCTCTCTCTCTCTCGTATGACTTTTGTGCTTCTCTCATCTCCCTCTCTGTGTTCATCGAGTGATGACAAATGACTACAACTCCCATGTAGCCGCTGCTGGATCCAGCTGAGACAGCATGTTTTACGGTGCTTTCAGCAACTTGGTTACCTGGCGTCCCCTGGAATCGAGTACCTGTGTTACGCGTCAAAGTACTACTTTAGGTGTGTCTAGGCTGTATCGTCTGGATGTGTTAGCTCAGTGTGACATATCTCTGTGGTTAGGCCTCTGATGTCAGGTTAACGCCAAAGCAGCCTTTTCGGCATATATGGTATTTTGGGTAATTTAGTTGAAAATGGAATTGATATCTTGTTCTCTCTGTCTCTCTCATGCAAGCATGCACATGCACACACACACACACGCACACATGCGCACACACACAGTGCACTTGCACTGTTTACTGAACCGGCTGACCAGGAGTCTTGTCTTCCAAGTATGGCAGCATGGCTGTGAGACAGCTCATTCCTCTGCTGTCTGCTCCCTGCTGGCTCTCAGTACCAGAGAAGGGCAGGAATTTCAGAATGACGTGCTTCCAGTCGACACATCCATGTTGGGTGGGAAGGGTGAATCATGGCCTAACACATTTCCCATTATCCGTTATCTTCCCCGCTCCTGAAACACCCCCCGTCTACCTCATGCGAAAGACATCCACAGAGGAGCGGCACGTGGTACCGGTCACCTTTCCGATTATCAAGGTTTCACCGTCCCTCTGGAAAAGTAAACATTTGGCATAAAGAACCACTGAGACATGGCACCCGGGATTTCCCGTACAAATACAACGCCTAGAGTTTACTGTAAATATAAGTAATTGTAAGTTATTACTTAATACACAATACTAATTAATTATCAATTATAAACAAAGTATAAAAAAATACGTCATATAATAACTAACATACTTTTACCCAATATAGTCTAAGTGTTATCAAGCAGCGCAGAGAGCAGGGAAGCCTCAAAGCCACATATGGACTTCGTAGACCGGGTCAGTCTAGAGTCGTGCGTCTGGTTTAAGGTGTAAAACTACCCTAATTTTCCCCATATGGAAACATTAAAGTGTAATGTAATACAACGGGGCAGGTATTAGTGGAATTGCTGCCAAAGGTTAAACACATAAGGGGCTGGCCGCAGTGGGCTAGCCACAACAGTGCTAATCTCAATGGAAATGAATAGAGGGTGTTTGGCTAGCTATCTAGCAGCGAGTCTAATCACAATCCGGAAACATTCAGAATCTGTATTGGACCTTTCCTGGATACATTCGTCATTGAAAATGAGTGCGCACGTGTGTTCTAGCGCTCGTTGGAGAACCCAGATGTGGACGTGCTGCGTTTTAACATTATTGCCTCAATATTTACCAAACGGATTCGGCTCATTGGTGGTCATTTAAACCAATGAGGAGAGCAATCTAGAAATCTTTACCAATCCGTCAGAAACGTACCCAGAAACAACACAGGACCGAGTGGAAACAAAAACAGTGTTACACCAGATTATGAGCCATCCCACGTTGTGAGTTCCCCTGATTGGGTGAGTCAGTGTTCAGCA
>JAOPHQ010002933.1:27500-55000 GCA_030340625.1 Merluccius polli
GGGGAGGATGGAAATAGAAATCATTTGGTCCCAGATCCAAAAACACTTCGTTTATGTTTTTTATTGCCTTGTATCAGATTGATGTCTCTCATCGTTTGGCTGCACAGCATTTGTTAACAGGAGGTTTTAGAAAGTGAGTATGCTGCCCTCTTGTGGTGAAGAAAAGGAAAGGGCCCAGGAGTAGTGCATTGATACTAAACAGCCACTAGTAAAGTGTTTGTCCAAAATAAAACCTGAAGTCAATCTATATTATCTACACGTTTGATTGATTTGTATACATATTATATTTATTAAATAATTTGTATACATATATATTTTTTTTAATTAATTTAATTTTAATTTATTTTTAATTGATGCTGAAATAATTGCCGTTTCTTACAGGGGGAGTCGGGATTCGCCGGGCTCCCAGGCAACATGGGGTTCCCCGGGATGCAAGGACGTGAGGGGCCTTCAGGGCCAATGGGCCCCAAGGTGAACGACGGGGCCAAACACTCACATGCATGCAACCACACAGAGTCACACACATACATGCAATGCACACACAAACATCATAAAAAAGTCACACAAAAACACGCACAGTTGAAAAAAACTACACACGCAAACACCATAAAGTACTCGTTATTGTTTTACTGTCATGCCTTGTGCTGTAAATACATTCCTTAATCAAACTTAATCAGACTTTTTGAATATTGATTCAATGTATTTATGTTAAGGTAATTGTTCTTTTTTAATATTGTAATGTAACGCTGATGGAACATATTTAAACATGTGACTGTCCAATTTAAATGTTAAACAAAATGTCTTAATACCAACTAGATCCCAATCCTTATTTTGTTATTGATTATTTGTTTCTCGTTAGGGTGACTTTGGTGAATCAGGGACTCCTGGACTGAAAGGAATGCGTGTAAGTATACCATCACCTGTCATGGATATACAATCATCACGTCATTATTCATTTCTAAATTGCATTCAGGCCTTTCTATTCAGCCTTGACATTATAGACACCATTTCCTCTATTGTCCATGTCTTGGATGGTATTATATAAGGGATAATCGGCTTACAGTGAGCTGGTCATTATTGTGAAATAAGCCCCGCCTGATTACATGGCTTATTACACGTCTACTTACTAAAGAAATCAATAATTTGACACAAAATATAACAACAGTCGGTCTGCTATACATAGCAATGTCTGTTATTCATAGCAACCGTCTGCTATTCATAGTAGCGTATAGTATAGTATTCACTGCTTTTCAGAAATAACAGACTGTACAACGTTGTAATTGACCAATCAGAATCGAGTATTCAACAAAGCTGTGTAATAACGTGTGTTAGTTAGTTCCCGTAATGAATGATATGTTCTTCATGTCTCGCAGGGTCCTCCAGGTTTGGCGGGCTTTCCAGGAAACCCAGGACTCCCAGTACGTCGTGTTTTGAGCTTCTTCCACTCTGACACAGCTCTGCTCCAACCATGTCAACGATTCTCATGCATTCATGTGTGTGTGTGTGTGTGTGTGTGTGTTTGTGTGTGTGTTTCTAGGGTATCAATGGACATGATGGCCCTCCCGGGGCTCCAGGTATTCCAGGGTGCAACGGAACTAAAGTAAGTCAAACCTAACAACTAGTAATTAAAACCTAACAACTAAAGTAATTGATACCTAACAACTATAGTAATTAAAACCTAACAACTAAAGTAATTAAAATCTAACAACTAAAGTTATTAAAACCTAACAACTAAAGTTATTAAAACCTAACAACTATAGTAATTAAAACCTAACAACTAAAGTAATTAAAATCTAACAACTTAAGTAATTAAAACCTAACAACTATAGTCATTAAAACCTAACAACTATAGTAATTAAAACCTAACAACTAAAGTTATTAAAACCTAATAACTAAACGTATTAAAACCTAACAACTATAGCAATTAATACCGAACAACTAAAGTAATTAAAACCTAACAACTATAGTAAATAAAACCTAACAACTATAGTAATTAAAACCTAACAACTAAAGTTATTAAAACCTAACAACTAAAGTAATTAAAACCTAACAACTATAGTAATTAAAAACCTAACAACTAAAGTAATTAAAACCCAAAAACTTAAGTAATTAAAACCTAACAACTAAAGTTATTAAAACCTAACAACTAAAGTAATTAAAACCTAACAACTAAAGTTCTTAAAACCTAACAACTAAAGTTATTAAAACCTAACAACTAAAGTTATTAAAACCTAACAACTAAAGTCATTTAAACCTAACAACTAAAGTTCTTAAAACCTAACAACTAAAGTGATTAAAACCTAACAACTAAAGTAATTAAAACCTAACAACTAAAGTCATTTAAACCTAACAACTAAAGTTCTTAAAACCTAATAACTAAAGTAATTAAAACCTAACAACTAAAGTAATTAAAACCTAACAACTAAAGTTCTTAAAACCTAACAACTAACGTTCTTAAAACCTAACAACTATAGCAATTAAAACCTAACAACTAAAGTTATTAAAACCTAACAACTAAAGTCATTAAAACCTAACAACTAAACTTATTAAAACCTAACAACTAAAGTCATTTAAATCTAACAACTAAACATATTAAAACCTAACAACTAAAGTCATTTAAATCTAACAACTAAAGTCATTTAAACCTAACAACTAAAGTTATTAAAACCTAACAACTAAAGTCATTAAAACCTAACAACTAAACTTATTAAAACCTAACAACTAAAGTCATTTAAATCTAACAACTAAACATATTAAAACCTAACAACTAAAGTAATTAAAATCTAACAACTAAAGTTATTAAAACCTAACAACTAAAGTTATTAAAACCTAACAACTATAGTAATTAAAACCTAACAACTAAAGTAATTAAAACCTAACAACTATAGTCATTAAAACCTAACAACTATAGTAATTAAAACCTAACAACTAAAGTTATTAAAACCTAATAACTAAACGTATTAAAACCTAACAACTATAGCAATTAATACCGAACAACTAAAGTAATTAAAACCTAACAACTATAGTAAATAAAACCTAACAACTATAGTAATTAAAACCTAACAACTAAAGTTATTAAAACCTAACAACTAAAGTAATTAAAACCTAACAACTATAGTAATTAAAAACCTAACAACTAAAGTAATTAAAACCCAAAAACTTAAGTAATTAAAACCTAACAACTTAAGTAATTAAAACCTAACAACTAAAGTAATTAAAACCTAACAACTAAAGTTCTTAAAACCTAACAACTAAAGTTATTAAAACCTAACAACTAAAGTTATTAAAACCTAACAACTAAAGTCATTTAAACCTAACAACTAAAGTTCTTAAAACCTAACAACTAAAGTGATTAAAACCTAACAACTAAAGTAATTAAAACCTAACAACTAAAGTCATTTAAACCTAACAACTAAAGTTCTTAAAACCTAATAACTAAAGTAATTAAAACCTAACAACTAAAGTAATTAAAACCTAACAACTAAAGTTCTTAAAACCTAACAACTAACGTTCTTAAAACCTAACAACTATAGCAATTAAAACCTAACAACTAAAGTTATTAAAACCTAACAACTAAAGTCATTAAAACCTAACAACTAAACTTATTAAAACCTAACAACTAAAGTCATTAAAACCTAACAACTAAACTTATTAAAACCTAACAACTAAAGTCATTTAAATCTAACAACTAAACATATTAAAACCTAACAACTAAAGTCATTTAAATCTAACAACTAAAGTCATTTAAACCTAACAACTAAAGTTATTAAAACCTAATAACTAAACGTATTAAAACCTAACAACTATAGCAATTAATACCGAACAACTAAAGTAATTAAAACCTAACAACTATAGTAAATAAAACCTAACAACTATAGTAATTAAAACCTAACAACTAAAGTTATTAAAACCTAACAACTAAAGTAATTAAAACCTAACAACTATAGTAATTAAAAACCTAACAACTAAAGTAATTAAAACCCAAAAACTTAAGTAATTAAAACCTAACAACTTAAGTAATTAAAACCTAACAACTAAAGTAATTAAAACCTAACAACTAAAGTTCTTAAAACCTAACAACTAAAGTTCTTAAAACCTAACAACTAAAGTTATTAAAACCTAACAACTAAAGTCATTTAAACCTAACAACTAAAGTTCTTAAAACCTAACAACTAAAGTGATTAAAACCTAACAACTAAAGTAATTAAAACCTAACAACTAAAGTCATTTAAACCTAACAACTAAAGTTCTTAAAACCTAATAACTAAAGTAATTAAAACCTAACAACTAAAGTAATTAAAACCTAACAACTAAAGTTCTTAAAACCTAACAACTAACGTTCTTAAAACCTAACAACTATAGCAATTAAAACCTAACAACTAAAGTTATTAAAACCTAACAACTAAAGTCATTAAAACCTAACAACTAAACTTATTAAAACCTAACAACTAAAGTCATTAAAACCTAACAACTAAACTTATTAAAACCTAACAACTAAAGTCATTTAAATCTAACAACTAAACATATTAAAACCTAACAACTAAAGTCATTTAAATCTAACAACTAAAGTCATTTAAACCTAACAACTAAAGTTATTAAAACCTAACAACTAAAGTCATTAAAACCTAACAACTAAACTTATTAAAACCTAACAACTAAAGTCATTTAAATCTAACAACTAAACATATTAAAACCTAACAACTAAAGTCATTTAAATCTAACAACTATAATAATTAAAACCTAACAACTAAAGTTATTAAAACCTAACAACTATAGTAATTAAAACCTAACAACTAAAGTTATTAAAACCTAACAACTAAATGTATTAAAACCTAACAACTAAAGTTATTAAAACCTAACAACTATAGTAATTAAAACCTAACAACTAAAGTTATTAAAACCTAACAACTATAGTAATTAAAACCTAACAACTAAAGTTATTAAAACCTAACAACTAAAGTTATTAAAACCTAACAACTAAACGTATTAAAACCTAACAACTAAAGTCATCAAAACCTAACAACTATAGTAATTAAAACCTAACAACTAAAGTTATTAAAACCTAACAACTATAGTAATTAAAACCTAACAACTAAAGTTATTAAAACCTAACAACTAAACGTATTAAAACCTAACAACTAAAGTTATTAAAACCTAACTATAGTAATTAAAACCTAACAACTAAAGTTATTAAAACCTAACAACTATAGCAATTAAAACCTAACAACTAAAGTTATTAAAACCTAACAACTAAACGTATTAAAACCTAACAACTAAAGTCATCAAAACCTAACAACTAAAGTCATCAAAACCTAACAACTAAAGTCATCAAAACCTAACAACTAAGGTAAAAACCTAACAACTGAAGTAATTCAAACCTAACAACTAAAGTAAGTAAAACCTAACAACTGAAGTAAAAACCTAGAAACTAAAGTACGCCAAACCACATTGTCTCTAATATTGGACATATGTCTCTAATGTCTGGTGTCACCTCTCCACATGAACTGGTGTTGTGTGTTTACAGGGAGACAGAGGCAGAAATGGTATTGATGGCTTCCCTGGTCTACAAGGTCCTCCTGTAAGCACATCATACAAATATCCAAATCGCCCATATGATGTTTGACTTAAATCTGCACCATGTAACATTTCTACTGCAGCTATTTACTATTAAAAAAGATCTGAGCTAGAAAGTTTCTCAGGAATAAACCGTGCCCATCCACGAGTCAATCCATCGGGGGATTATTTCTCTATAAATGATTTTACGTTTGTCCGCCCCCCCCCCCTCCCCCAGTGTGGGAAAATCTCAGACGACAGTAACTGCTATCTGAAGATGATATAGCTATTATTATAGCTCAAGCAACAAGAGGTCACTGCATGGGAAACCTTATATAGTGCAGTTTAAATACAATACATTAACACAGTTGTGCGTTTCGTAACACTGAGAGGTTAAGCTACCAGATTGTAATATGTTTTTGTGTTAATATTTTTCCTTTGATCTTATTTCCTCAGGGTATTCCTGGAATCACAGGGATGAAGGTCAGTCCAAAGCCTTGTACATATCAGTCGTAGGTGCTTGTCTTCTAACAGTATTCAGTGGCTTCAGTCAGTATACTGGTAACAGTCAGTATACTGGTAACAGTCAGTATAGTAACAGTCAGTATACTGGTAACAGTCAATATACTGGTAACAGACAGTATACTGGTAACAGTCATTATACTGGTAACAGTAGGTATAGCAACAGTCAGGATACTGTTAACAGTCAGTATAGTAACAGTCAGTATACTGGTAACAGTCAGTATACTGGTAACAGTCAATATGCTGGTAACAGTCAGTATAATAACAGTCAGTATACTGGTAACAGTCAGTATACTGGTAACAGTCAATATGCTGGTAACAGTCAGTATAATAACAGTCAATATACTGGTAACAGTCAGTATAGTAATAGTTGGGATACTGGTAACACTCAGTATAGTAATAGTCAGTATACTGGTAACAGTCAGTATACTGGGACATTGTACTGACTGGTTGTATGATTGTTCCCCACCCAGGGTGATGCGGGTGGAGTTATAGGCATCATTCCATTTAAAGGAGACAGAGGAGTCCCTGGAATACCCGGACTTCAGGTTAGTTTTGATACACGCGCGTGTGTGTGTGTGTGTGTGTGTGTGTGTGTGTGTGTGTCGCAGTAGCCTGGCTGCCCTTATAATGAAGCGCTATGAACTTGTGTGACAGTCCTTCCTCCCTGATAATAATGTTATTAGGCAGGAAGAGGACTTTAAACTGTATCGAGTAGCCATTGAAAGCCAATATGAATGTAATGTTCTGACAACACACACGTCACCCTCTAGGGACCAACTGGACCTCCTGGACCCATCGGCCCCGATGGACCCAGTGGGTATGAAGGACCCAGAGTAAGTCACACATAAGCAACAACAACTACTGAATTGATCATGTATTCATTGATCATGTATTCAACATGATGTGATCTGATTTTTTTGGTTTTTATTTTTTATTTTACTTTGTAATTTGTATTTTAACGTTGTCTTGTTCTGCACTTTGGTGCTGAACCATATAATATCTGCTGCACATATCAGTACAAACATCCCCCTGATAAAGAGCCAACACCAGAACCAAGTACAACATGTTTACATAGTGTAATCATGATGGCACAATCAATGATGATCAATGGTGATGATTACCTTGTCGAACATTGATTTTATGGAAAATCCCCCTTGACTCTCATTTCAGTTGACACTGTCTACACTCAACTGCACCCCCTGTGGTCATGTCACATATTCAGCCAAGCGGTGTATCTTCTTATGAGAACATCTTTGGTGCAATACTGCTGCCTGTGGTTTTGAGTACATCTCCAGTAATGAACAATACTTTGCGGG
Source organism: Merluccius polli (assembly GCA_030340625.1). NCBI lineage: Eukaryota > Metazoa > Chordata > Actinopteri > Gadiformes > Merlucciidae > Merluccius > Merluccius polli. The sequence goes on from JAOPHQ010002933.1 coordinate 34,895, forward strand.
CATGCTTCAGCGATACTGATGTTATTACTGATGCATTCTTAAGACGTATGAGTTGATATTCAGTAGCCCACCTGTATAGCACTGACTGGATGACTGTTCATCACAGGGTGATGCTGGCCCACCTGGCCCTCAAGGAGAGAAGGTAAGATCTTAAAATACTGCAGTGCGATTATTGATCCAGCATTGAAGGCTACCTGGAGCGCACCCTTCTGCGACCCTTAAGAGAATATGCTGTGTGTCTGTTGTCTTGCTCTAGGGTGACAGGCTGTCCTTCCAGAGTGAGAAAGGTGACAAGGTGAGTTAGACAGACCATAACCATTTCTATAGGGCTTGTAGGCCCACATCAGAATGCATCATGGGATTTTTTGTTGGCGATACTACTTTACTGTTGGCGATACGCCATATTGAGAGAAATCAAGAGAGTTGTGCACTGCGCTGTGGCAGTTTTAAATACGACACTGCCTCCCCATAATGACAAATCATTTCAGGATTAATTACTAAACAATGACCAAGAAAACATGACTATCAACATAATAACTAACATTACAATGCTCCTGTGCTGCCAAATTTGTGCAAACCAAAGCAAGAGTCAAAATATTCGAATGAGACGACTGTGAGAAGAATTCACTTATGCAGGACATATAATCAAAAGGTTTTCATTTCAAATTTCACCAACCAGAAGACAGTACAGTGTGCCCTTCTCAGTCAGTAGAGATGGGTGACACTGCAGGGTCTGTGGGAGGTTTCCCAGTGTGTGCACTACTGATGTTAGTTCTTTTCCTGCAGGGTGACCGAGGGTTTCGTGGTCCACCGGGACCACCAGGACCTCCAGCCCAAGAAGTTGGTCGACCTGGTACCACAATACACGTCCCTGGAGCCCCGGTACCTATAGATGTTTTGAACCATGGATATACGGATGAATGGATGGATGGATGGATAGATGGATGGATAAATAAATACTGTAGATGGATGGATGGATAAATAGATAGATACAGTGGATGGATGGATAGATTGATACTATGGATGGATTGATGAATACATGAATGGATCAGTGTTTGATGATGAATTGGTGGATTCATGGAAAGACAAGGTGTTTCTGATAGAGGCATGTTTTCCCTGATTTGTTTGTCCTGTTCCTACAGGGAGAAACTGGAGCTCCAGGCGAGAAAGGCGCACAAGTCAGTATCTTCAGAATAAGAGTACCCATTAAAACATGAAGTCAGCTTTTGTAGCAGTTGTGATGTCACAAAATCCTCACACATTCTCTGGTCACTGATTTCCCTTCACAGGGTTTCTGTATTCCATATCAGAACGGGATGAAAGGTGAACCTGGCCCCCAAGGACCCAGAGTAAGTGGTCCTGGTTCGCTGGCGTTGACGTCTCACACATCAAAACATGAATGACTTGAAAAGGACGATGTATGCATTAGGCACTCTTACAAATAGACTCATGACAAAAAAATGGAAAAGAAAAAAAAAATCTAATGTATTATTTCAATGAAGTATTGAAGCAATTAAGTAGTTTATTGTCAATTGGATTATGCCTTTATATAATCACAATATTTTCTCTTTGATTTTAAGGGCAAACCTGGAAAAGAGGGAGAAGAAGGGCAGAGGGTGATTATGTTTACAATGGTTTTTTTTTAACATTACCATTTATGTTTTAACCATCAACATTTCATTTGACGTTACACCAATTAGCATCTAAGCTTCAAGCTTTTCTCTCATAGGGAGAAAGGGGCTTTACTGGAACAGTTGGAACGAGTGGGCTCCCGGTAATTCATTCATTTATCTACTCAATAAATGCAAATAGAAACATGGTGCCAATGTTCCTTAAAGGTAAAGGCTTCAGCTAAAACCTAGAATTGATGATTTAATTAAACTGAAGTTGGATTTCTCTATCTCCTTCCAGGGTGTAAAGGGTGAAAGGGGACCACCAGGATACGTAAGTTCTCTCTTTCATTTTACCTTGTCTATCACCCCCTAGCTCTAAATAGAAAATATAGAAAAATTAACTGTGGTTCTAAATTGTACCACCAGATGTCAGCATATATCGCCATTCATATAATACATTTTCAAACCACTGACATGGTTCAAATCAAACATTCAATTCATTACACATGCAATTAAGACGAATTTAAAATAAATGAAAAATAAATAAATGTGCATCCATGAAAATATGCACGCTAAGTGTGCTGACTTTAGTTATAAAATAACATGTTGGGTATATAACAATGATGCAATCACAAAATAAATCGTAAATTGTATTTTTTTATGAAAATGTATTATTGATTTGTTTTGTGATAAATAATCAGAGGAATCAGACCATCATCATGTATTTACTATAAGAATGTACTATATTCTATGTCCCTATACCATATAGAAATATACAGTATCCTGTATTACACATGTGAATATCTTGGCTGTGGGATGAGTTCTCAGCATGATGTTGCTTTTTGAATTTTTACACACTTACACACTTTGTCTGATCTGTGACTACTTAGGGTACTGGGACACTGCCTGGCCCTCCCGGCAAACCAGGTTTACAGGGAGAGAAAGGTAAAGAAACACACACACACACACACACACACAACACACACACATAGCCTTCAAACACACGCACACACACACATACACCGTTCACTGCCAATTTCTTACATACATTTTCTGACATTTTCATTTTGGATGTCATTCATTTTGTGACTTTTAATTTTCTCGGTTTTCCCAGGTTTTACTGGTCCACATGGAGATGCAGGGCCTCCAGGTACACACACTAAGCTCTTGACCGACAATGATGATTATAGAGAGACAACGAGGCCTTTCACTTGTTGCACGGATTATACCTTTGCTACAAATATGGACTAAATGTCCCATTTGTTTGAAGGCCAATCGTTGGAAGGGCCTAAAGGCGACCAGGGACAGAAGGGAGACGCTGGTCCGACAGGAGAACAAGGTCAACAGGGAGAATCCCTACATGGACCCCGAGGAGAGGACGGCAAACCCGGACCACCCGGGCCTCCAGGATCACCCAGTATGCCTCACTATAGATGACTACTGCTCACTCTTAGGTCTCACACCTACTATAGGACTCGTACTGCTGGACTAGTATTGATGTGCATGCAATTGTGTGTGTGTGTGTGTGTGTGTGTCTGTCTGTCATACAGTTGCGCTTGGTGAATGCAACATTGAGAAAGGTGCGCGTGGTCCCCCAGGCTCCCAAGGCCTTCAAGGAGAGCTGGGACAGAAAGGTATGAGCAGAACAACCACCTGTTTGGTCACATGATGGCCACCCACACACCCTACCTGCATACTCTTTAACATTACACCGACTCGTTTTCGTACAAGAAAATGCATGTCATGTAAAGGTGGTCTTTTCTGCATTTGGTCAGTTATAGTCTCAGCCTCTTCCATTCATTTGCACTACGTCACCATGTGACTCGCCCTGAAAGTCTGATATATAGAGCAAGTTAAGCCAGGTGGCATCTTGAAGAAACTCAGGACGCAATTCTCACTGGCCGTTACCATTGTCACTCACAGGAATGCTTATTCAGTCTGCTGGTATATCTTTTTAATTTTTGTTGGTAGACGCTGAGCAATTGCTGTAAATCACATTTTAAATCATGTTTCTTTCACCACCAATCTGCTTTTCTAGAAGTTCTGTTCCCGGCATATGGTCTGTGATTGGTCGTGCTTGCATGTCAATCAAGACCTCTTCCTGACAGGTGGTTAATCAGCACTGTGTCTCAGCACATATTTTCATATGGAAAGGCTGGCTCTCCGAGACTAGTTATGTTCTTGTTTTCTTTGAAAAGACAATAGTTGTTCACACGAAAAGCACACATTAGATCCCCACACAAACCCATGGAACACCTGTACTCTCTCACCAGGTGAGACGGGAGAAACCTGTGTGCAGTGTGAAGCCAATGGACCTCCTGGATTACCTGGCCCAGTCGGACCAAAAGGACCACAAGGTGAGGGGGCGATTTCCATTTTTATTACTTTATTACTTATCCATTACTTTTTCACATCAGTGTCAGAGTAAAGTCAAAGGTTATAATGTTGATTTTACAAATTGTATCATAGCAAATGTGTTTGCAAATACCGTTGCACACTTTTTCAATATCCCTCACTCTTTTGTCTGAAAATCCCAACTGTAATTATAACTGACCATAGTAAGAAGACATGTTTAGAGTTCTAAACACTGTCTACCTGCGGCAGGATATCCTGGGCCAGCCGGCTCTAAAGGAGAAAAGGGTCCATCTGGTCCCGCCGGTACCCCTGGAAGCTCTGTGAGTAGCACTCCTGTTATCACCAGCTACCCCCAATACGGTGCCACTTAGTGGCTGCAGAAAGATGAGCTGATATGACGCTGATATGAGATGGTGCAACTTATTCTGTGTGTGTAGGGATTTCGTAGGAACAATGAGCGTCATTTTTCCTACCAAATAGGTAGGAAAAGCAGTATGGGTACATCCACTCACTACGAGGTCCCTGAACCATGTCCCGTGTGTCTACCCATAGGGTGTTGGCGGTAATCCTGGCTTGATGGGTGCTCCGGGTGCTGTGGGCGAACCTGGGGATGTCTATGTGGCTCCTGGGCTGAAGGGTGACAAAGGACTCACTGGGACCACTGGCGCTCGAGGACTGCCAGGGCTGGATGGACTTCCAGGGAAAAATGGATTCCCTGGTTCACCTGGCCCCAAGGGAGAGCCGGTAAGTGCTTAAGTGGGCAGAATACTTATTGCGGGAAAGAAGTTCGGCACACTTATTTTTCGGCAACATTGTGCATGATTAGTCAGAGAATCAAGGCCAGCGTGATTTATTTCCGCAATTGGATTTCAGATTTCCTGTCTCCATGGAGACCTCACTGGGCTTAACTCATTGATTGATTGAGTGGGAAACTTTATTAGCCATGGAAAGAAAACACGTTTGTCTGCAAAGAACTTCTTTGGTCTCAGCCAGCTGAAACTTATTCAACTGGCATTTCCAGCTGAATACTTATTTTGAAGTATGCTGTCGTCTGTACACTATCTGTGTATGTGTGAGTGTGTATGGATAGATGAATAGCAGAACGATAGACTGAACATCCACTCTCTGGCTTGCAGGCCAAAGAAGGCATCAAGGGAGACCGTGGACAGGAAGGGGATCCAGGGCACATAGGACCCCAGGGAGAGAGAGGACCCCCTGGGATCCCAGGCATTGGACTGCCTGGGGAGACTGGAGACAAGGGACTGCCTGGAATTCCAGGTCGAGCCGGTGTACCTGGGCAGCCAGGTAAACAAACACAGGCTGTTGTGGTGCTCGCACACTGCTCTAACAAACACCAACAAACATCATCGGGCCAGTGTGCCATACCCGTTAATGAGTGTTTGAGACGTTTCTTGTTGGCGATCACATCAAATCGGTGTTGGTCGAGTTAGGGCAACAGACACCAACTGTTGGGCAGTGTGCAAGCCCATTTAGAGGCTACAACCTCAACGTTCTACATACCCGTACAACGTTCCAGTCATGACCAATGTGTATTCATGTTCTGATTATTACACATGGAGGTAGCATTAGAGACAGGAATGAAGACTATTCAAGGTGTAGGTGCTGTGTTATGTAGTGTGTTCACTTACAGTATTTCTTGTCCCCCACCAGGTTTGAAAGGAGAACCAGGTAAAGGCGTGAGCATTCCTGGGCCTCGGGGTACGCCCGGACAAAGAGGACAGCCTGGCGTTCCTGGACTCCAAGGTGGGCACATTGAACCATGTCAGGATGTCACATGGGATAATGTACAGCGGGATAATGTACAGCGAGCTGGTCATTATTGCAAAAATAAATGGTGATGCAGGAATCTTGAATCACAGTGAAGGCGTTTATTTTGCAATAATGACCGTCTCGCTGTACTTTATGCTGCTTATTACATGGCTACTTACTGAAGAAATCAATAACTTTACACAAAATATAACAAAAAACTAAATATTTTGTTGATTTAAAAATGATTTATTGCTTCCGCAAAAAAAAGGTCAGATTCTACAATTGGAAATAGCGTCCATAGCAACGGTCTGCCTTACAGAAATACAGACCATAAAATGCTGTAATTGACAAATCAGAATCGAGTATTCACCACGCCGTGTAATAATGATATTGAACAACGAAGGAGGGCTGACTAATGAAGGACGGTGTGTCTGTTCCCAGGTGACAGCGGAGTTCGTGGGGACCCGGGGCTGCAGGGTTTCCCCGGAGTGAAGGGTGAATACGGTTTTCCTGGAATCGGACCTCCAGGCCCCCCTGGCCCCAAAGGTAATATTGTGCCGACGTTTGTGTTTTTGATCCCGAACTGCCATTGTTTGATTCAGCCACACATTTTGTGATACAAACAAATCACATTCGTAGAGATTGGCCGTGACTTAAAGATCAACTGTTATGTGTGTTGCTAGGATTTTCTGGAACCCAAGGAGCCCCGGGATTACCAGGAGAGGCAGGAAAACCGGGACACGACGGATTAACGGGACAACCTGGTGTGCCTGGTCAAAAGGTCTGTGTCTATGGGTGTGTGTGTGTGTTGGAAGTTGGAGAACCCTTGTAGATAATGAGATGACAACTGACATGTGTTTGGTTATCATGACAGGGTGACCCTGGTCAGGGTCTACCCGGTCCCAAGGGGTCTCAGGGCCCCCAGGGGGGGTTCGGTTTCCCCGGGGAGAAGGGGAACGTTGGTCTCACAGGGGTCCCGGGACAGGAAGGACCAACAGGGCCGCCCGGAGCTCAGGGGGTCAAAGGTGAGAAACTAACGTCATGAAAAAAGATGACAAACAATCTATAATTACTAATTCCGGTATCATTCATATGCTGTTGTTTTTGTTTCTCCTAGGTAACCCTGGCCCTCCCGGGCTGTCAGGAGTTGTTGGTCCACCGGGAGAATCAGGACAAGGCATGCCAGGCGCCCCTGGACCACAGGGAACACAAGGAGAGACCGGACCACTTGGTGGGTACACACCTAAGAGTCCGAGCAGCCCAGCATCAGCCAGACAACATATTCCAATGCACTAGTGTCAGCTCAACTCTCGTGGTGCATGCTTGATTTTCAGAAAACAGTTTAGGTACCTGAACATTTCCATACAAAACGTTTAAAACTCCTTGAATGTGTGTGCAGGCTATGTTGGGGAAAAGGGGGATAAAGGATTCCCCGGTCCTCCCGGCCTCGACATGCCTGGGCCCCAGGGAGAGAAGGGCTTACCGGGCTTCCCTGGCAGAGCAGGGGGTACAGGGTTTCCAGGGCAACCAGGGCCCTCTGGCAGGGATGGACTTACGGGAGGCCATGGTGAGAACCAAAAGCCAAGTATTTGTATTACTACTGTAGTAGCGATATTAGTATTATTACTTACTGTACTCTACATCTGTGTGTGTGTGTGTGTGTGTGTGTGCAGGTCCAAAGGGAGAGATGGGAGTCATGGGAACTCCGGGATCCCCTGGAAATTCTGGACCTCCCGGGACACCAGGTTCGCCTGGTCAGAGAGGTTAGTCAGAGATCTGCGATGAAAATCCTATAAAGAATCTGTAATATTGGATGGATTTGGAGACGAGGAGGGCTATTCATCTAGTGTCTTCCTAAACCAAGGTGACCCGGGTTTGAGTGGTCTTCGGGGGGAAATTGGCGCGACCGGGCTTCGAGGAGAGCGAGGGGAGCCCGGCCTCCAAGGCCCAGCGGGGAACATGAGCGGGGTGGATATGGTGCGCATGAAGGGGGAGAAGGGAGACCTCGGAGACAGAGGTATGAAACAATACAGGAATTCGACTACAAATCGATAATAAAATGTAAATGTAATAACAGTGATACTTTAACTTTGAGTTTAGTGAAATCGAAATACACCAACTTTATATCGTCTTATATTAACCTGTAGCAAAATGTTGTCAGTTACAACCAATGGGCCTTTTTCACCTATCACGGCCATCTTGGCTCTAAGCACTAGCTGAATGCAGAATTCCGCATTCATGCAAGTGTTGTCAGTTACAAACAATGGGCCTTATTAAGTCCCCCCCCAGGTAGCGTTTAAAACCAAGATGGCCGGTCTAGGTGAGTAATAAGGCCTATTGTGGGAGAAGCATGTGTTTCAGATGAAGCTGTTCACTGTCGCCATGCTCTCATGGTTTCTCCTTAGGTAACCCTGGACTCACAGGGGAGAGGGGCCACCAAGGTCAAATAGGAGACCCTGGGATCTCGGGGCAAAACGGAGAACCCGGGTTACCTGGACAGCCAGGTGAGCTACCTACCTTTAGAAAAACCCATCAATGTATGCATGATTTAAACATAGACTAATTGAAATTGTAACCCCCTTGTGATGTGTTACAATTTAAACTGTGTTTATTTATATTGTGTGTCAGGTGAGAAAGGAGACCCAGGCTATACTGGAGAGCCTGGTAGTATTGGCGTACCTGGACAGAAGGGCACAGTGGGACCCATGGGGATACCAGGTAGGACTTAAACACAGGCTGCAATGTTTACAATCACAGCAAGGTGGAGATTACACATGAGTTTCGAAGCTGATACTGGGAAAATGTAAAATCCTCCTTTGGTACTTTGTTTAGTGTCTTTAGCATATGGCATATGGCATGGAAGACGAAACGCAAACATGTATTGGAAATGGTAATTTGCCTGATTGATTACTGATACATTTAGTTTATTTGAAGACATATATGCTTACATACATTTCCTTGTTGTTCCTCCAATAAAGCGCTATATAAAACCTATCAATTTGTTTGTGTGTGTGTGTACGTGTGTGTTCTTCATTAGGTCCGGTGGGTCCAAAGGGTACCAAGGGTGGCATAGGAACGCCGGGTCACCCTGGGTTCAGAGGTACCGACGGACAGAAAGGAGACAAGGGAGAGGACGGAGAGGCAGGCATAGGAATTCCTGGGCCTCCAGGAGAGAAGGTAACATTAGCTGCATTTATAAACTGTTTTTCTGACCTGTGGCCACTCAAAGTGCTTTACAATTAGTGCCTCACACTCCACACATTAATGCACACATTCATACACTGACGGTGGTGTCAACGATGCAAGGCAACAGCTAGCATCTCGGGAGCAGTTAAGATTAGGTATCTTGCTCAGGGACACCTCGACACTTATCGAGGAGGAGCTCGGGCATCGAACCAGCGTCCTTTCAGTTGACCGACAACCCGCTCTACCTCCTAAGCCACTGCCGCCAAGGACGTGTGATGTGTGCTGTTGACATCTTCCTGATAGAAATCCTCCTTTACCTCAATGCGAATCACCTTCTTCTAATGCCCTCCCCTAACTCCCACCATCCGCCTCCCCCTCATAGGGTCCAGTCGGCCAGCCAGGGTTCCCAGGGACCTCCGGAGAGAAGGGTCAGAAGGGTTACATGGGGGAGCCGGGCATGCCAGGAAAGCCAGGGTCGAAAGGAGAATTCGGAAGCGTTGGATATCCAGGTTGGGGGTCACTGAGTTTCTTCCATCCTAAAACGCATATTCGCCCACCATTCACTCAATGCATTTATTTGTAAATATTCTGTAATCATATGTAATTATTTTTTGGAATTATTGAATTAATTATTATTCAATGATTGTGTGTGCGTGTATGTGTGTGTGTGTGTTTGTGCGCGCGTGCGTACAGGTCAGCCAGGTAGACCGGGTGAGAAGGGCGTCCCTGGCTTGCCCGGGTCTGCAGGAGCTTCTGGTCTGGAGGGTCGGATTGGTATGTAACAGGCCAATCCTAATGTATCCCACGATGCTGCACTATTGCTACTCTATGCAATTGGTTGACTTAGTGATGAAAAGAAATGCCTTGTAGACACTTCATGGGAAGACACATTGGCAGCTTTTACCAAGCATCTTGAAGCAACATGCGTTTATGGCTTTTATAGTCACATTGTAGGCATAAAGGGGTTCTCACAGTCTAAACTACTTTGGTGCAATATAAAGAAGCAAAAAGTGAAACTACAAGAGGTTCTATGTTTCATGACACTTAGGGACCAACGATTTTTTTTGTTTGATATCAGATATTTGTCAGACGATTGTAGCAGCTCTTTTTTATGCAATCTATGAATGCATGGTTAACCTGTGCCTTTATCGATGTTGATATAGACTAGTGCAGTGGCCGATTGCTTGGCCGATTGCTTGGCCGATTGCTTGGCCTCCGGTATGGCTGCTTGCAGCTTTCTCTGGAACTGCTCATCCAAAAAATGTCACACTCGACAATGCGCTTCCTCGGGTCCTCAGAACAGTTGTCGAGACAATCGAAGGACAGACATACAGAGACTCCTCCATTCATAGTTAGATAAAGCTACTCATCTCATCTAATTGAATCCAACACTAACATGATCCACTTCCATCCCACCCCCTCCCTCAGGTGAACCTGGTCTTCAGGGCCCTCCTGGAGTTCATGGAGAGAAAGGAGAGGCTGGAGTGGATGGCATACCTGGGTCCACAGGAGAGAGAGGGGACCCTGGTAAGTATCTGGAGTCACTTTGTCGAACGTGACAATTCCTTTTAAATAATAATGTGTTTATGATGGATTTCATTGTATTGGCCATTTGAAACTTAGGTACAAGTGAAATTCAGAGGACCTTCCTAGCCCTGAATATATTGTTAACCATTCAAAGAATAAAATTAGACTTGTGCTTCCCATGTATTATTTGTCTGGTGAATTGTAGCCTACAGTCTCTACATGTGATATTGCCCAACGATTTTGGTGTGTATTATTCTACAGGTATGAATTTTCATTTGAGGAATATAATCTCCTTCTGTTCCTTTGTGCAGGTGCACCTGGAAGAGGCTTCCCGGGAACACCAGGAGAGGGTGGCAGCAAGGGTGAGAGCAGCTCCACCGCTAGCTAGATGCCTCTTTCACCTTGTCTTTAGCCTTGGGTGCTAAAATGGCCTCACGCATGGCTCAATAGCAGTGACTCCCAATCTGTGGGCTGTCATCTCTTAGTGGTCAGCCAGGGGACTGAATATGGTCCACAAAGTATGGACCAAAAAAACATGTTTTCTTTCAAATGTTTTTGTACTTTCTTTTTTTTCTAAATATTTTGTTGTTATAAAAACAACACAATGGTATTTTTCTGATAGAATGCATAACTGGGATATTTAGACACATGGTATATAATGGTATGGTACAGCTGCTTTATTCGTTTAATGGTTGGATTCCGAAATACAGTATTTTAGGTCGGCCGCGGGCTGCAACCACTGTAGAGATGTTGAGTGGAAAAAGGTTGGGAGCCCCGGGTCTATAGTAAACTGCTCTCCCCCTCCAGGCGATAAAGGCAGTCCCGGATTCCCTGGCACACCAGGTCATCCGGGCATCCCCGGTATCAAAGGCGACAAGGGGATTCCCGGCTCTGTGGGGACAGCAGGAGAACCCGGACTGAGAGGCCTCCCGGGAGTTTCTCTGGAAGGCCCTAAAGGAGAACGTGGAGAACAGGGAATACCAGGAGAATCAGGTTCATTGATGCATTGTCTGCATATTCTATACAACATTTCTAAAACAAATGTATGCTTTTCTAAGTCAGTGGAAAAGGTCTGCTCACCTAGTTCTCCTCTTCCGCAGGATCTAATGGGGCCCCGGGGCCCGAGGGTGTGCCAGGCAGAGAGGGACTGAAGGGAGCGAAGGGAGACCAGGGTTTCCCTGGCAACCAAGGGGCAGAGGGGATCAAGGGAGAACATGGGAGTTCTGGACTTCCTGTAGGTCTTAGAGACATTTCAAATGACCATCATGCACCTTTGCACTTCTGCTTGTGTGGCTTTAATCGCAACTGTGTGTGTGTGTGTGTGTGTGCATGTGCACCTGTGTGTGTGCGTGTACGTGCGTGTCCTTGTGTATGTGTGTTTGTGTGCATGTGTGTGTGTCTTATAGGGACAAATTGGCCTGCCAGGTGTTGATGGACTGAGGGGAGAAAAGGGACTGCAGGGTGTGCCTGGTTTCCCAGGTAAGTAATTACATGTTAAGTCCCCATATTGCCTGCGTATGTATGGTTAGCCCATACGTAGGGCTGCATTGAGTCAACTCCTGACCATGTATATCATCCACAGGTATAAAGGGTGAAATTGGGTCGCTTGGGTTCAAAGGAGACTTTGGAAACCAGGGATTCCAAGGAGAAAAGGGTAATGAGCAAAACCTTTTCTTTGTGTATCAATGACTTGTGTATTTGATTACAGCTTAAGGGCACTTTAAGTCCACTTTACATGCTGCTTTATTTTCTGTTGTACTTAATTTTATATTTTAAAAAATATTTTATATTTATTATTATCTAATTTGATATATAATATTTCTTACTCTTATTGTGTCGTTTTGTTTTTACCTATTACATAGATGACGCGGGCAAATTCGTTGCCAGAAATCCCCTGTATTTTACTGTGCATTCATAAAATCCTGAATCCTACAAAAAACCTCCTAATACCAACTCCAGCAGCAGGATATTCTGTTGTGGAGATGCTAACAAGCCCATGTGTTATAGGTCAGGTAGGCCCACCTGGCCCCCCAGGCCCACACACCTTCATCAAGGGGGACACCGGGTTCCCAGGGGACCAGGGCCTTCCAGGGCCTCAGGGGCCAAGTGGCTACATTGGGCATAAAGGACAACAAGGTAAGGGGTCTGCTACCAAGAAGCCATCTTCAGCTCAGCTGGCCCTGTTTTATTAGTTTAACACAAAACGTCACTTCGTCACGTCAACGTCATTTGTCTTGTATTTTTTTGCTGAAAGGTATGACAGGTCTCACCGGGCCCAAAGGTGAGGATGGCCATCCTGGGTATAACGGGCAGGCAGGCGCCAAAGGAGAGCCTGGTCTTACAGGGCCTTCAGGTGAGCGCACCCGTAAAAGTACTGCCGTAAAAGTACGTAAAAAAATGTTTTCCCATTCGGTTTTTTCTATGCATTCTCTTCATTTCGACAGGCAAGAGGGTCAGCTAGCTTCACAAAGCCAGCCTAAATCTCAAGGTTTTGCCTCGAGATATTAGTCTTCCAGTGGCCTTTTCGACAAATTTCAATCAGGCTTCCGACCTCACCACAGTACAGAAACAGCTCTTATTAGAGTGTTAAATGATATTAGGTTAAACACTGACTCAGGCAAGGTGTCAGTTCTGGTCCTGTTGGATCTCAGTGCTGCATTTGACACTGTGGATCACAGTATATTGTTGAACAGGTTGGAAACTTGGGCAGGACTCAGCGGAACAGTCCTAGAATGGTTCAGGTCCTACTTGGAAGAGCGGAGCTATTTTGTGACCATTGGAAGTTATGAATCCAATCGAATGGCTATGACATGTGGAGTTCCTCAGGGGTCAGTTCTTGGACCCCTTCTGTTCAGTCTATATATGCTGCCTTTGGGTCAAGTTCTGCAGAACTCTAATGTAGACTATCACAGTTATGCAGATGACACGCAGATATACATAGCACTGTCCTCAGATGACTACAGTCCAATACAGTCATTGTGTCACTGTTTAGAGCAAGTAACAAATTGGATGAACCAAAATTTCCTTCAATTAAATCAGGACAAAACTGAGGTAATTGTTTTTGGCAATAAAGAGAAGAGGATTGCCGTCAGTAAACATCTCGAGCCACTCTCTCTAAAAACTAGGGACCAAGTCAGAAACCTTGGCGTGCTGATAGACTCAGATTTGACCTTCAGCAGTCATATCAAATCCATCACCAAAACAGCCTTCTATCATCTTAAGAACATATCCAGAGTGAAGGGTTTTATGTCTCAAACAGACCAGGAGAAGTTGATTCATGCTTTCATCTCCAGTAGTCTCGACTACTGTAACGGTCTTCTGACTGGACTCCCACAAAAAAGCATTAAACAGCTGCAGCTCGTTCAGAATGCTGCAGCTCGAGTTTTAACCAGAACAAAGAGATCAGAGCACATTACTCCAGTGCTAAAGTCTTTACATTGGCTCCCAGTCAGCTATAGAATAGATTTTAAAGTTCTGCTACTGGTCTACAAATCACTGAATGGTTTAGGTCCAGAATACAGGAATGACATCTTAGTAGAATACAAACCCAGTAGGGCTCTGAGATCTACTGACTCTGGTCAGATAGTGAAGCCCAGAGTTCAAACTAAACATGGTGAAGCAGCTTTTAGCTGCTATGCTGCACAAAACTGGAACAAACTACCAGCTGAACTGAAATCAGCCCCAACTGTGAACATTTTTAAATCCAGGTTAAAAACACTTCTCTTCTCCTGTGCTTATAATTGAGCTTGTTCAAAGCACTTTAAATTGTAAATTGTAATTGCACTATGTCCTTTTAAATCATGATTTTATGCTGCTCTTATAGTATTTTCTTTCTTTCTATTCTTCTATTCTTTTATTTTTTTACTTTTTAAACATCTTATTTCAATTCTTATTGTTTTATGTAAAGCGCATTGAGTTGCCATTGTGTATGAAATGCGCTATATAAATAAAGCTGCCTTGCCTTGCCTTGCAACCCAGCCCAACACGGGCCGCTAGGCTCTGAACAAAATTCAGTTGGCCAATCAGCGAACCCCTGTGAGGGATGTAGTTGATGGTGAAACCAGGCAGTGCCGTTTTGGACATTATTACAATGGATTAATTAATATAATAATATGTATGCTGCTTTGGAATTACTTTTAGTTGAATGCAAGAAGTTTTTACTTCAATGAAAATGGTAGTGCTAATGTTCGCTAACAGTGTTTAGTTTGAACCGGCACTCAGGATCCGACTGGCTGAAGCTCATCCAATCGGCTGCAACATAGGTTGACTGACGATGCCCCTCAACAAACTGCCTACTGCAGACTTTCCAGACCCACTGAGTGAAGCGAATAAATATAGTCTGGCTATGCGAGGGTCAGAGAGTGAGAGAGCTTAGAGTGAATCATGATGAACGTACTCATTTTCGTTAATTGTGAACTTACGTCTCTTACTTCAGGACCCAGGGGATATCCAGGACCACCGGGGCCCGACGGTCTTCCAGGTCCGCTGGGTCCGCAAGGCTCCGCCTCCATGGAGCACGGTTTCCTGGTCACCCGGCACAGCCAGAACGTGGACGTTCCTCAGTGTCCAGATGGCACCAGCCCCATCTACGACGGCTACTCCCTGCTCTACGTACAGGGCAATGAGCGCTCCCACGGCCAGGACCTAGGTAACCTAGAGAGAGAGAGAGAGAGACAGAGAGAGAGAGAGAGACAGAGAGAGACAGAGACAGAGAGAGAGAGACAGAGAGAGACAGAGAGAAAGATTATTGAACTGACTGATTCCCACTGTGGGAAAATCTCATTGCTATAACTGTAGCTACAACTCAGGCCACTAGAGTTTGCTAGGTAGCTCTCATTAGTAGCATTTAAAGGGAGGGGGTGGGGCATGTCCCCGACTAAGAATTTACATAGTCGAATCTGATTCGTCAAGTCTTGCCTATAGTCGACTGATCGTCGAATCATGTTGTTTTCTTTTGTTTTGCTCATTGATCCACATGGACGTCGCTAGCAATTGAAATGATCCGGTGCTGTAGCAATTTTCTCCGACGGGGGGGGGGGGTCGTCACACACCGCGGACCGGCGACCGACGCGCGGGGGGTGTTAATTTTTTATGTCACGGCACAGAGATCCGGGGCTATTCCCAAAAGATCCGGGGATATAGCCTCGAATGCCCAGGTCTAACGACGTCCATGTTGATCCATATTCTCATTTGCGACATTGGCGGTGTGTTTTGGACACCGCCGCCGAACAGCGCGCCCCTATCTATGTACACCCCCACCCCGGCGGCGGCAGCGATGTGCCACCCCGCGACATTTCACGCCACTGTCCTATTTCACAGCGTCGCCGCGCGTCAAGTGCCGCCGAAAAGGCGCTTTTTTCTTTTCTTTTGTTTTTCTTCCGCTCCGGAGACGACTATATTCCTGTCGACGCGCCGCAACGCGACGCTTCCTATGTGTGCTACGGGCGGCACTTGTCATAGACGCGCTGCCCCCCCCCCCCCCCCCCCCCGGTCAACAATCGCGCAACTCCAAGGCCGGTCCAGGACAAAATTGACAGGGCCGATTTTTGTTCCCAGTCCGCCCCTGGCTAGGCCTATATATCATGATTTATTGGGAGAAAGAGACTATATGTAAAATCAGACATTCAGCACCGCCTATAGCCCCAATGGAATGATCCTGTGTTTTGCCGACGATTCGACTATGAGGCAGTCGAATCAGACTCCTTCGATTGAATCGTCGAATAGTCGAATATTTGGGGTCACCCCGAAACTGAACCAATCGAAACTTACCAGCGCACACTTGTGTTCATGTATTACAGGTACAGCAGGGAGCTGTTTGAGGAAGTTCAGCCCCATGCCGTTCCTCTTCTGCAACATCAACAACGTGTGCAACTTTGCCTCCCGCAATGACTACTCTTACTGGCTCACCTCTCCCGAGTCCATGCCCATGAGCATGGCACCCATCACTGGCCAGAACATTAGGCCCTTCATCAGCAGGTGGTCACACCTTCCGGATACCGCTTCGTAGTGTGTGTGTGTGTGTGTGTGTGTGTGTGTGTGTGTGTGTGTGTGTGTGTGTGTGTGTGTGTGTGTGTGTGTGTGTGTATGTATGTATGTATGTATGTATGTATGTATGTATGTATGTATCTATGTATGTATGTATGTGTGTGTGTGTGTGTGTGTGTGCGTGTGTGTGTGTGTGTGTGCGCGTGTGTGTGTTTATTATTATTATTATTAAAAAAGATGTAATGTGCTATAAGAAAATATAAAATAAAATTGAAGTACTAATAAAAATACACAAAAATAAATACAACAAGGCAACAAAAATATGAAAAACATGAGAAAATATTGCATGTACACACAAACATCTACATAAAGTAAACACATCTAATTCATACATCACAACAAAGCCAACTATAAAGTTTCTCAAATGCCGGGACAGTTGCCAACATGGAGTATGGCATGTAATATAAGGTGAATATTGCCATTTAGTGCGTGTGTTCATTTGTGTGTATCTACATACAGGTGTGCTGTGTGCGAAGCTCCAGCGATGGTGATAGCCGTTCACAGCCAGACCATCATGATTCCCGCGTGCCCTGATGGCTGGAGCTCACTGTGGATCGGCTACTCGTTTGTCATGGTGAGGAAACCAGGAAGTGATGTTGCTCATGTGTTCACGCTGCAAGTAGCATGTAGCATGCGGCTAACATTTGGTAGTGGACATGCAAAGAGAACGTGATGTAATGTTCACCACCCTGAATGTGAGAACTTGGTAAATGTCTGTGTGTCTGTCTGTCTGTGTGTGTATGTCTCTATGTATGTGTGTGTGTATGTGTGTGTGTGTGTGTGTGTGTGTGTGTGTGTAGCATACCAGTGCTGGCTCTGAGGGCTCTGGCCAGGCTCTGGCGTCTCCTGGTTCCTGCCTGGAGGAGTTCCGCAGCGCTCCCTTCATTGAGTGTCATGGCCGCGGTACCTGCAACTACTACGCCAACTCCTACAGCTTCTGGCTCGCCACCATCGAAGATGAAGACATGTTTACGTAAGACACGCCCACACCAGGGCTGCAACTAACGATTCTTTTCATAGTGGATTAACAATCATACTTTCGATTAATCAATAAATAATTTAGTCGAGAAAATGTCGGAAATAATAGCAAATGCCATCGCAACTTATCAGAGTCCGAAAGTGATGTCTTAAATGCGCTTGCTTTATCTGACAAGCAGCCAAGACAAACTAAAGTATTAATTTTATAATGATCCATGAACCAAACTTTTGAATTTCTGAAGCATCAAGCAGCAAATGTTTGGTATTTGTACTTGATAAATGACCGAAACGATTAATCGATTATACAAATTTGATTCGATACATTTTCTGTCGATCGACTAATCGATTAATCAGCTAATCGTTGCAGACCTAACACGCCCACACACACACACACACACACGCATGCTTTCTCTGTCTCTGTCTGTCTTAGTTACTACTGGTAATATGAATATAATATGCTTATATTAAAGCGACTACACTACCACTAATGATATCAATAAGAGTTATTGTCACGTTCGTCATCAGTCTCACGTCTGTCACCTTGGCTCTTTATAATCTCTTTCTGTTTTCACTTCACACCAGGAAACCAGTCCCGACCACGCTGAAAGCTGGAAATCTCAGAACTCACATAAGCCGCTGCCAGGTGTGCATGAAGAGGACATAAACCCGATGACCTCATCCGTCTCAACGTCAAATCAACGCCTGGTCCTCCCCCCTACTTCCCTCCATCCCCACTCCCCTTCCCCTTGCTCCGGTGGGGCTGTACTTCCCGTTCGAGTCTTCGAGTCTTTTTGTTTTTGTCCAAAACAAAGGATGGTGCTATTACACCCCCCCCCCCCTCCCCCCTTCTCCATCCATCCCCCTCTCCCCTCCCGGTGCACGTGTGAGGGTGCAGAAGAAGGACAGAGACGTCGGTTGCAGGTGAAACGATCGGACACGTATCACAGACCAGGTCACACACTCGTCGTGCACACACACACACACACACACACACCACACACACGCACACACACCACACACACTAGCAGTGACCAACAAAAGCAACATGAGACTAACTGATCTTTCAGCTCCACACGGAATGCTGAGCAGCCGCGACAGCGTCTGTGAAGCGCAGCGGCCTCGGACGAAGCGGCACCCCGTTTACCTCTGCACTGAGTAACCCCGTCCCCCACCCCCACCCCCTCCCCCCGCCACCACCTGACACCCCCCACCTGACCCCCACCAAAGTAAAAGAGCGTCTCTTTTTTACGAGAGTAAAAGCGCAAGGGATCAGCAGTGAAAGTGAGGTGTGATAGGTGCTCTCTTAACCCTAGTTTGCCTTCTTCGTTCTCTACCAGCGCCATGTCAGTTATGATACCAAGACATTTATTATCCATTTTCACATCTTGTATTGTATTGTATATTAACACTTACTAAAGTTAGAGAATGGGAGCTACCACTGGTTACAGATCACTATACACGTTAAATATTCACAAAGTATTCACTATGTTGTAAATAGGCTGCCTTCCTTTTTTTCCCTCCCCCATTATGACTAACTTCACCGTACTCTGTTCAGGTAATTCCAGCATTTCTTTGTGTGCTAGTCATTTTTTTTAATTTATATTATTGATGAAAATGTGTGGAACTTGAGTGGATGCGTGTCATAGACAGTGAAGCAGTATACAGTCTCACCATATAAGAAAGTTTTTCATTCCTATGCAACAAAAAAAAGCACTGAACTAGAAATATTCATGTGTATGCATGTGGTTTTGTGTGAGTGTGTGTGCGTTTGTGCGTGTGTGCATGTGCGCGCGTGTGTGTGTGTGTGTGTGTGTGTTTGTGTGGTTGAGATAGAAACAATCCAGTTTAGACATCTAAATAACCCAACAGCTTTCTACTTACATGCACGTCAAACATTGTGTGTAACCCTTGCATTTCTTCAGAACTTATTTTTATACTTCATCTGAGCTCTGCTGTCGCAGGATTGTACGCGGTGCCAAAGATATTTGTGTTGTGTGATCTCATTTCATGCACACTAAAAGCGTTTATTCGATGACGTCTTTATTCAAGTCAGCCTGATAGCATGGGGAGCTGTGTTTGATATGTAAGATACATTTTAAACTCGTCATTAAAATGTGCCTTTGATTTGGGTAAATTCTGTTTATTTTTTTACGTAGTAAAGGACAAGTTAAAACCCTAATGAACTCTAAACCTATCACTCCTATGGGCCTTTCTGAACTTGAATGTTGATCCAAATAGAAATCCAAATTTATACATTTATACCAACAGCCGAAACACAGATCTCAGGCCATTTTGTGTGTGTATTGTATTTAATTGTGATAAAATCGCTTGAAACATAATGACAGTATTATTCGCATTTGCTAAGAAAAGAGACCTGGGTTTTGCAGGGGAATATAGAGAGAAAATGTTGTGGATTTTAGGCTCTGACTAATTATCAAGCAAAGCACCTATTTATCGCCACCCAGTCCCATACTGTTATACATGCAATAAAAATGATCTGTATTGAGCATTCTGCATGATCTATAATATCCCTGCATGTTTTGAAGGAATGTACGATGGTTATTTATTTTCTTCAAATGTAGTATAATATTTCACAGTAGATGGCAGCATCAACCCAACCAAACAATTGAAA
>JAOPHQ010002933.1:57500-68499 GCA_030340625.1 Merluccius polli
AGCAACAACAATGTTTGCACTGTTTGCCCTTGGACTCATTTGACAGTGAAATCTCTTGTTGGGGTGGAGGTGGTAGTGGTGAGGAGGTGGTTTTGATTTGATTTGATTTTTATTAGGAATTTAAAAGCACAAACAACTCCAAGGAGTATCAAGATACAATAATCCCAGAGGATAGCACTTAAAAGCATCACTTAAAACACTTGGAGGTAAGGTGGTGGTAGTGGTAAGACAGCATCCCTGGAGAAGTCTGGTCTCCACTGGAAGTGTAATGTTTATGGACCAGCACCCAAATGCAGACACAAACTCAGGACAGGAGGTGAGTAAAAAATGTATTTAAAGGTAACAAACAACAGTTCCAAGAACTGGCACGGTAAAAACTGAACAAAAAATAACCAATCAAAGAACTGAACTGAAAACTAATCGATTAGTTGATCGACAGAAAATTAATCAAATCAATCATTTGTATAATCGATTCATCGTTTAGGTAATTTATCAGTACAAATACCAAACATTTGCTGCTTGATGCTTCAGAAATTAAATAGTGTGGTTCATGGATCATTATAAAATGAATAATTTTGTTTTTCTTGGCGGCTTGCAAGATAAAGCAAGCACATGAAATACATCACTTTGGACTCTGGTAACTTGCAACACCATGCACAGACATTTTGGAGGGCAGGGGCTCAAGCAAAAAAAAAGGCCCCCGCCCCACCGACACGCGCTACCCACCCCATGTTGCCACACCGCCACCATCCATAATCACACACTAAGTTCATAACATGGACCTGTTTCAATTATACCTAAACACATTAATCCGTGAAGAAACCACAGATTTAATGTAGTAATGCAAGTCAGTCAGTGTAAGGCAGTCAGTAATTTACCTTTCATTGTAAGTAATGGTCAGACTCTATATCAGGCCTATATGTTATTCACCGTAACCAAACTGGGGATGCGGTGCGTTCATGACAAGTTCGGAATGTCGTAATTTGCAATGATTGGAGTTGATTGATTCATAGATAATACTACGCATTTCCCTCGTTATATTTGATAGAATTTCCATAACTAATAAAGAAAAAATACAATTAACACCAGCCAAAAAAAGGGTATTTGACTTATATACAAGGGCAAATGTGCAGGGGCTCAAGCCCCCCTTGGACCATACGTGTGCACGTGCCTGGTAACTTGTGATGGCATTTGCAATTATTTTTGACATTTTATGTAGTAAATGATTAATCGATTAACTGAAAAAATTATCGTTAGATGAATCAACTACGAAAATAATCGTTAGTTGCAGCCCTGCAAGGAACTAATTAACACAGGTGGAGATAATTCAGCAAAAAAAGACGACAGTAAGGGGAGAAAGGAGGACATCTACAGGACAAATGAGAAATGAGACAGTGAGGGACAGGATGAATGGGGTATATATGCGTTGTAAGTGACTGCCATTTCACTAAAGTAAGGGGAACCTGATTGGCTGAGTAGAAATGGGCGTGGTCTGCACTGACAGCATGACAATGTTGACATGCGAGATAGTGATTGAAGTAAAATAGTCTTCCTGGTATATATATATATATATATATATATATATATATATATATATATATATATATATATATATATATATATATGCTTTATTATTTGTTTCTATTTCCTGTCCTGAATGTAACTCTCAGGATAGTCTACCTGCAGGCATCCTTGAGTCAGATGCCCTACTCCCTACCAGCTCCTTAATTCAGTGTTTCTTCGCTATAAGTTGTTTTGGATAAAAGTGTGACACAATGTTTAATAGTCAATCTCACAGAGTATCTTACCTGCTGTGCTTACCGAATACATTTTAGGCCACACACGCTGAGATGAAACGTATGTGTAATAGTAATAACTATTTCAATTATAGGTAACACGAAAAAAGAAAGAAATGCTCTGTTGACGTCGCTGTCCGGTGTGCGGACAGAATGACAAATGTGAGCAGCCGCAAAGTAACCAGTGTATCCCAAGCGTAAGCGTCTTCCAGAAAATGGTACTCATCATGTTATTGAATATGTATTCAATAACATGGATCTTTGATTCTGCTGTGTGTGTGACTAAGTGTGCAAGGGACGGGGAGCATCTTGCATCTTTATAAACTATTAAATAATGTATAAATGAATACCTTATATAACTACATGAGACACATTAGTTAGCTGTTAATTAACTGTTAGTTAATGCTTACTACCACATTCACTAATGTCAATTCATGTAGGCTTACTGCAAAGCGTTCCCCAAATATATAATGCGGAGCTAAGGCACTGTATGATCTATTATAATATTCAATGTGTGTGCACAGAATCTGCATGCAAATCTGTATGCAAATGACCCCTCCCTCAGTGCAGCTCCGCTCCTCGTAGGGAAGCGACTCGTGATCTCCTCAATCGGAAATCCGGCAATGGCTCCGGCCTTGGGCGAGAAGCTAAATACAGAGCTGCTGCTGCTGCTGCTTTTTGTTATTGTTGTTGGTTGTTTTTTTAAATTTCTCTGTTGGCATCGCTCGACACTCGTCTCCCTCCTCCGGTGAGAGCTGTAGTAGTCGGGCTGAGGAAGAGGAAGTGGAAGAGGAGAGGAGCGAGCAGAAGGCCCGTGGTGGCGGTGCGGAGGAGTGAAGAGGAAGAGTGGACGTCACGGCAACAGCGAGTGCGTGGGCCACTCGAGGCAGGGAGTGGGAGGCGCTCCAGCACCACGCTCAGTCTGTCTCTTCTCTTGCCTTTCTGTGCTCACTGCAGGCCTACCACCATTCATAGTCTGTTCTCTCTCTCTCTCTCTCCCACGTGTGACTGCAGTATCGGGCCGCAGTTTGCTTCCGTTTCGCTTCCGTTTCGCTTCCGTCCCGGCCAGGCGGCGTCCTACATGATAATTCAGGACTGTATGTGTAAAGGCATTCACCAGGGATATCTTTATTTATACCTCTCCCAGGCAGGGGCCCCTCAGAGCACACTATTATTGGAGAGGGGGGGGGGGGGGGGCAATATTATATTCTTTCATAGGGCCCAAAATCTGTAGCCTCGCCCCTGTATGTCATGAAAGCCATGCGCTGGAGCTTTCTCCGTTTGTGTCCACACACATGTATGTGTGTGCGTGTGTGTGTGTGGGTGTGTGTGCGTGCGTGCGTGTGTGTGCGTGCGTGCATAGCATGTGAATGCTTATAACGTGTCAACATGATCAATCTGTCTTTTTTTTCCCCCGACAACACCACTCATGTTGTGCTGACCGGAGCACAACAGAGCAGCGAGGGGAGACATGTCAAACGTTGCTGACTCATCACATCTCATAAAGACACCCACACCCACCCACCCAGACACACACACACACACACACACCTCCTCTATTCCCCTCTTGACAGTTACGATCACATCAATCGAAAAGGCTGCCAGTCTCCAGTATAAAGCCATGTTCTTTTTTTTCCCTTTTCCAGTAATTCCTCATCATCTCAGGATTCGACCCTATTCACCACCCCATGGGGGTTTCAGAATGCAGTTTATTTATTAATTTGATATATTTGTATGGGCTTCCCTGAACAGGATAGTGGGTCATGGGTTGAAGAAGAGAGGGAGCGAGGTGTGGCACGCATGGGACCACAGGTCGGCGATCGAACCTGGGCCGCTACAAGGCCCATTGCCATATACGTACGTGGTTAGCGCCCTAGCGGGTTGGGCCACCGCGGGTTGGGCCACCGAGACCAAACCCCAGAATGTAGTTTAGCTGGCTGGGAAGAAGAGACAAGAGGCTTTTGGGACAGGACCAAGACGTGGGTCCGTCGGAGGGCGTGAGAGTCTGTCTGCTCCGTCTGGACTCACTACGAGTCAGATGTCTGGCACATGTAGGATGCCCCCGGTGACGTCTGTCACTCTCTGGTCCTCTGAGACAGGGAGGGAGAGAGAGGGAGAGAGGGAGGGAGAGAGAGAGAGAGAGAGAGACACACACACACACACATACACACACATATATTTATAGAGACAGGGACAGCAAGGGATAGACACACACATATCGAGAGAGAGAGAGAGAGAGAGAGACTTTGTTACTCTGTATAATTTCTATATAATATTTATCTCTGTATAATATTCATCCAACTGCCATACTACTTTCATATAATGAATGATGCACTTTTTAATATTTTTTTTATTAGACAACCCTAATTACAATGCTAAATCTTCCTCTTTTTTTTACCCTAACAAGCGCCCTGTATGTCATACAGACAATGACAGGTAGGTGGTGCTAGAGCACCTTTGGCTTTGTTAAGCATATGTGTGAGAGTGACTGTATAATGTAGCCTATAGACTGTGCATGTGAGTGCCTGTGTTCAGTTGGGTAAAATAAAAGAACAATATATGCTGGATATGGGTTCCACTAAAATAATATCAACATATGGCAAAACGCTTTTAACTCAACGCATACTCTCACTGTCGCTATCTTCAACGGTGTCTCGTGAGAAAATATTGGCAAAATGGATGTTCGCTGCCAATATTAACACAGAAGATTAATAGCAGCGGTGTTTGTCTGTGTGCATCGCGTCCCCAATCTGCTGCCCTTCAGTCAGGGACCACAGATCACAAAGCCTCAATCAGGCTGGGAAGCCCCGCCCTTTTTAAATGTTTTATAAGGTCACTAATCAGAGGACCTGTCAGACACAATGCAAAGTTAGGACACATGGGTTATAATATGGATCTCCAATGTTTTTCTAGTGTGGATTTGGAAGAATTTACATCAGAAAAAAAGGGGTAGAGATCAATGCCTTTAACTAAATCCAAGCTTCATGGTGGGAGTCATTCAAATGCATTTCAATGGACTCATCACATCGAGAAGTAAATGACAAAGCTAATCATTTTTAAAGTGCCACCATCTGAGGAAGAAATGCTCTGTTGGTAATGTGTGACTCTGTCGTTTGTCACCTTGTCACTTTTCCATGTTAAAGGTTGGGGTGAAGGTTTTAGTTCACTGCACAATGATCATTGGCTGCAGACACCGCAGTAGCTTACGATCCCATTTCTTTTGGTACGTAGCCGGAGTCACATCTTTATATCAGTACATCACACTTACACCTACAAGTAAATACCCGCTTTTGCTTGGGCTTCATGGTGAGTTACCTCGGTTAATATCGGTGAGACCAATTGCATGCGTAGCTTGACTTCTTGCTTTCATGTATACTGTTGCGAAGTCATCAGCTATATCACCTATCTACATCAGGTCAGGCGCCATTAACAAGTGCTTTCCCTGTAAAAAATAAAATAAAATAGGCTACAAATGGACGAAAGAAGTCAATATAAGGTCAAGGATCTAGAAAAAGTCTATTCAAGCAAAGGTTCTGCAACAAATATTACGATCTGTACCGTATTTCTGTTGAAAAGCTAGAAATAGAATTTGTCCTCAGCCTGTGCTAACATCAAGGTCGTAGTCATAGCTATCAAATGTGGCCTCATTCATGAATGCGGTTCTTATAATTGTATTTATTTTAAAGAAGACAAATCTGACGTCACGGCATATAACAAAAAAAAAAACGCCCGCGGAGACAACAGTGCTGCACTTCCATATGAGTTATGTGACTTTAACAGTATTGGACAGCATTTGTCTCAGTCAATATTTGCTCTTTTGCGTCGGTGACTGCTGTGACGTTTATTTCTCTCTCTCTCTTTCCAGGATCCAGGAGTTACTGAATGAAGCCCGCAGAGCCAGTATTTACAGTATGCTGTTATAGTGTTACTGTGTCGCCACACTGGGCCACTCCAAGGCCCTGTGTGGAAGGACAGCCACCTACCACCTGTGTCAACAAAACACACACACACACACACATGGACATTCACATGCATATAAACACACACATTCACATTCACATACACACACGCATGCATGCGTGCACACGCACACACACACACACACACACATACACACACACACACACACACACACACATACGCACATGCTCATATACACACACACACACACACACACACACACACACATTTATAGACAGCTAAGCACAGGTGTAAATACACTGAGAACCAACACTTACTTACACACTTCAAACTGGCCACCTGCTCTGAGGTCTGTGTGTGTGTGTGTGTGTTTATGTGTGACTGTTTGTTATTCAATCTGGGCTCTCATGAGACACTGAAGAACAGCCACGCGGTGTTGAGGCAGCATGCGTGGCGAGAGAGGAAGGACATGTTCCGATGTGCTCAGACCGCTGCTGAGAGACAACCAGCTCTCACGAGAATCCCGCTGAACAACTGTGTGACAGGATACTTGTGTGTGTGTGTGTGTGTGTGTGTGTGTGTGTGTGTGCATGTATTTGTGTGTGTGATTTAATGTGCATAAGTGCGTGTGTGAATGTGTGGGTTTCTGTGCATGAGCATATGCGTGTGTGTGTGCATGTGTGTGTGTGTGTGTGTGTGTGTGTGTGTGTGTGTGTGTGTGTGTGTGCATGTTTCCCCAGTAGGACGTGGGTTATATGTATATGTTCATATATTTGAATGGGGTATGGATGTGACTCAGTACTACTATAGTAGCTGATGTGTGTCAGGTGTCTCTGGTCCACACCTGCATACTGGGAAATGCACATACCCAGTAATGAATATGATCATTAATAAACCAGGCTATAGCATAATTGGATGACCCCCGCCGCCACACACACACACTTTTCAATTATCATGTCATTGAATTAAATTGCTTAATGGGTCAAGGGCAATTAAGGGACACTTTAAAAGCTGGACCTATCTATCTATCTATCTATCTATCTATCTATCTATCTATCTATCTATCTATCTATCTATCTATCTATCTATCTATCTATCTATCTACTGCACACACACACAGGAAGGAAGGAAGGAAGGAAGGAAGGAAGGAAGGAAGGGTGGGATCAGTTTGCCTTTCAGATCCGAGAGGAAGGGGTGAACTGCACACACACATATATATATATATATATATATATATATATATATATATATATATATATACTATATATAGCTGATCCCACCATCCTTCCTTCCTTCCTTCCTTCCTTCCTTCCTTCCTTCCTTCCTTCCTCTCATTCTCTGTCCATTCTTTGTCTCTCTCCTCTCGGTTCCTGTCTGTCCAGCTTATCCTAACAATCAGCTGCTCATTTTCTGCTTTCTAGAAGCCGTAGGGGGGTCTGCCGGTTGCCTTTGATCCCTAATCCCGGGTATCATATTCTGTGGCGAGCGCCGCTGAGGGACTGCAGGGCTGCTGGTGGACGTGGAAGTCGGTCCTGGGCCTCATTAAGCCTCTTGTTGACCTTCGCTCACCGGCCGAGCCTTCGCCAAATGACGTGAAGTGATGCTGGTGTAGCCCTGCTGGGTTCGCTCTGGACGTATTAAGGGTTGACAGACTGTAACTCAAGGGGGAGGGGGGGGAGGGGGGTGGGGGGGGGGTGGGATGTGTTGATGAAGGCAAGTGAAGCGATGAGCGCCACGGTTGAAGCCCTGCGTCGAGGCACTGTCACACATGAAGGCTCGGCCCCATCAACCCCACGGCCAATATCTTAAATTTCACCCCACACCCCCAGCCCGCCCACAGAATTCACCACCGGAGCGCGGCATCACTGACACTATCCTCCCCCCACCCCTCCCCCCTCCTCCCCCGTCTCCCGATGCCACGCAACCTACAGCGGCGCCCCGTCTGGTGTCCCAAAGGCACCTCGGATGCAAATGTATGTTTAATCATTCTCCTATATATCCCTTCAACGTGTAATGTATTCTGCATACACGGGCGATCAAGCGTAGGGCAAATGTCTTTTCCCTGTGCCAGGCTTCTCTACATATGTGTGTGTGTGTGTGTGCTCGTGTGTGTGTGTGTATGTGTGTGTGTGTGTGTGTATGTGTGCTTGTGTGTGTGTGTGTGTGTCTCACCACATTCACACACTCACTACCATCCCAACTGTTGTCCCGTCTCTGTGGTATTTTTCTTTTCTTGTCAGAATCTTTCGAATGCCAAAGGGAACGCATTGTGCTTATCCGTTTAATTGCAGATGCGTCTGACTTGGGGGGTGTTTTATTTTCACTGTCAATTGCACACATGCACACACGCATGTGTGCACACAGACAGCAGCCGCTTTTTTGCCTATATGGTGTTCATTAACCAGCCGTGGCTCACACACCCGTCCGTCTGGAGCCGCGCCGAACAAAGCGCGGACGCAGCGGCCAGTTGAAATGTAAATGTATGTAAATGTGCGTGACTCTCGGTCGACGACCTCCACAGCGGCGCTACGTCGAGGCTACGGCACACATCTGGCGATCCTCCTCCAACACAACTGGCGCAGAGTCCTGGGCCGCCTCCGACACCTGCGTACTGCGCACTACGCACTACAGTGTGTACTGTTTTTGTTATGCCATAGGCCTACTCTACTGTTAGTAGGCGAGTCAAAAGCATGCATGTTTTCGGACATGCTGTTATCTGAGTGACTGTAGTGTCCATCGTTTGCACGCTATGAATTTTGCCAGAAATAGTACAGCATCCGGGTCATTTTCTGTTTTTTTCTGCATACTACGTGGAAATATGTATATATACTACTCTCGCCTACTATGCAGTATGCTAGTGTGGAGATTCGGATGGAGCCATAGCCTCAGGTTGCCTGTACCCCCCTAACCCCCCCACCCCACCCCACCCCCATAACCCCCCCACCCCCAACCCCCCCCACGCCCTCAACCCTCGCTAGGCCCCTGGAGCTGATTTTATTATTTCACCCCTGTCTTCATGCATTAAAAACATACATACATATTCTATCTGAGAGGTGAAAATCCACCGAACATATGGGCAATAAGCTCCATGTCGCGATTGATTTCGGCATAGTAAATGTAACCGGGGTTGTGTTGCGTCGCTGCAGTGAGATACAGATGTTGATATTACGTTTACATGAAGCATGTATTACAGTAAAGAAGAGAAAGCCGGTGTTTGTGTGCATATTTGATACGTCTACATATGTGTTTAGGTATGCTGTATTCAATTCAAAGTTTGAATAAACGGATTCACCTTTTGGCTTTTACGGAATACATTTAAATCAGCAAATGTACAAAAACAGTGTATCGTATGTATTTTAGATCAACTAGTGTGATGCAGATGTGCAGTGTGATGCCATTGCCCAGATGTGCAAATGTGTAGTGTGATGCATGTTACCAGATGTGTGGTATGATGCCATCGCCCGGATGTGCAGACGTGTGGTGTGATGTCATCGCCCAGGTGCGCAGATGTGATGCGGTCTCCCAGCGTCATATAGGAAATGAGCCATGACTTCAGCACTGCGTCATGGCGTGTAGGGGTTCTCAGCTATCTGGTTGGCTGTAAGGTGTAGTAAGATGGAGGGGGGGGGGGATCATTGTTACCTGTTAAATATTTCACAAGTGCGGTCTGTGGAGGAATGGAGGGGAGGAATTAGTGGAGAGGGGGAGGAGGAGCGCTGCCAGTGAGAAAGATGAGGAGTGGGTGGAAGGGTAGAGGGTATAAAACTCTCATTTCACTGTAGACCCTAATTACTTATTTATGGTTCCTCAGCGTGTGTGCGCATACATATGTGTGTGTGTGTGTGTGTGCATACATATGTGTGTATGTGTGTGTATGTGCACACACGTGTGTGCATACATATATGTGTGTGTGTGTGTGTGTAAGAGAGAGAGCATGTGTGTGTGCGTGTTTGTACGTGAGATGTACATGAAATGTATATGTGTGTGTGTGTGTGCGTGTGTGTCTGTGTGTTTGGGCGTGCATGTGTGCGTGTGTGTGTGTGTGTGTGCGTAAGCCTACTGGAATATGTAGGTGAGTGAGTGTGTGCGTCTGTGTGTGCGTGCTTGCGCGCATGAGTGCACACGCGAAAACCTCTTCGACCAGTGATCACACACATCACCTCTCCCACACGGTTTAATTGCAGCAGAACGGTCTGATATCAATAATCCTAATAATTCATGAAATCAAATATGCTCATTCTTCAAATGAGTCGCTTGAATGCCCTCTCCGGGGGCCGCCGCTAATGTGAAAGTATGGGTGTGCTTTAGCCGGTGTCGGGCGGCGCGCTATTATGACAGATTAATTTATTCGATAAGTGTGTGTTCACTCGTGCCCCGTGTTCTCCGTTCGGGTTTCCATTACAGACCCAAACATCTGATTCATGAGCTATCGCGGCGGGCCCTGACTTGCAGCACTTTAAAACCTAAACATGATGTATACGTCGCGTGGCAAATGTGGCGATGCAGAAACACCCCGGTCATTTATGTTCACCTCATTAGGGAGCGCCCTGAGTGATTCCCGCCGCGAAAACGCAGGAGATCAGCGCAAAGAAACAAATTGTCTCTCGCGGCTGAACTGTAACCTTTTCCGCCTCGGCGTGCAGCGCCCGCAATCCTACCGCCGTTGTAAAAGCAAACTGTGGAGCAGTGCAGCTAGTCGAGGGAAATGAGAGTCGGTGAGTGACATACCACAGCGTTCGACCGCAGCAGCAGCACAACACGTGTGTAGAGGTGGGGGAGCTTACAGACCGGCGGATATAACAGCTTGTCATCCAAACCAGGGGTGCTGTTGCTGCTGGATCAGCCACCGCTACGGTCACGGCCATCGATTGGTATGAATATAGCATTGGCACAATTTGGGCAGGTGGAACATCTCTCTTTTACCAGTGTGTGTTACACTTCATGTTTATTATAGAATACATACGTCACAAAACGATTGCTATTGGTTTACCAAGCATGTGATAAAAAGGCTTTGGTGCGATAGTGCAGAAGGTTATGGCCTTATTTGTCAGTCACTGCTGACCAACTCCTGCTGTTGGTCCCCCCCCCCACCTGTCACACACAATTTGTAGTACAGTAATGACCACCGTATACCATCAACAGCACATCAATGACATTTTATGAAGATAACTAAATGCAGGGCCTAATTATCACTGTGATCTGTTAATTCTAAATACCCTTACTTCATTAACCAAGCCATAGACTAAGGGAACTTGTGGGTGGGTGTCATAAGGTGCATTTCG
>JAOPHQ010002934.1:0-2500 GCA_030340625.1 Merluccius polli
GGGTGAGTGGGTGGCACCACGGGAACAAAATGAAGAGCTTCGGCGGTAATCTCCGAGGTGATGGACTCCAGGGGTGCACAGGTGCCTGAATCCCAGGAATCAATGGTACAGGCTGGACTGGGCTGGAAGAGGAGGAAATATTGTGCTGCTTCTGTCAACCTCATCTATTATCCAGGGCAGCAGTTCAGGCCCAGGGCTTCAATCTCTGTCCGTTATTAGCCAAAGCCTGGACTTCATCGTTCCACTGTACTCCTCCTCCTCCTCCTCCTCCTCCTCCTCCTCCTCCTCTATCTCAGAGACAGATGGAGTGAGTCGAGTAGAGGGTCAACCACCCACTTCTCAGAGTTCATTAAGCGAGAGAGAGAGAGAGAGAGAGACAGAGACAGAGACAGAGACAGAGGCACAGAGAGCCATTCACCTTTAGGCAACCTATGTGTCCCATGCCAATAAAGCCCTTTTGAATTGAATTGAAAATTGACAGACCGACAGAGACAGAGACAAAGACAGACAGACAAACAGACAGACAGAGACAGATCGAGAGCAAGAGAGCGAGAGAGAGAGAGAGAGAGAGAGAGAGGCACCAGAGAGAGCCATTCTCCTTTAAGCAACCTTAAGCATCTTAATATAATAAAATAAATGAATAAATGATTAATGAATCCATATCTCTGTATTCTGTATAAATATCCGAACGAACGGACCGCATCGGCTGGTTTATAAACCAGTAAACCGGCACCAGAGCATGGCAGCAGTTAATTTATTATATAATGTCCAGCGAGACAGTCCAGCACACACACTGTCTTCCATGACTCCCCATGAAATTCTTACACACACTTCACACTTCACTTAACTTCGTTCAACACTCACATCAGAGGATCTCTACAAGTCTTGGGGAGTCTTTCTATCCTCTCAATAAAAAACGGTGACTGTGACCTACGCTGGCTAAGTGAGTCCTGTTTCCCCGGCTTCTCCAAATCCCCATCCTGTCAAACCCTGGATGCTATTAGTCAGTAAGGCCGGTGTGTCCAGACGACCGGGGGACCAGGCAGCACTCTCTGGGTCCTCTGAGGACCGCCGCTTGGTCGATACCGAGCCCAAAAAAAACGAGAAAAAGGTTATGAAGACGTTTCAGACGCTTCCAGGGTTTTAAACCGATGCTTTGGGGGGTTTGACACTGATCTGGTTTACCTCACATTTAGCTCAGTTAACTCATTTGGATGTTTTTTCTTGCTCGACTGATAATAGCATTATTTTGACATTTTGGAAAGATATTTGTGTAGGATCTTGTCGATTTTTGAATAGTAATGAAACAGATCTGTATTTTTTTTTTTGAATAGTGGAACATGAATATTGATATTACAGTTTTTTACGATTGAATAAACACTAAAATCTAAAGTTTTGCCCAATTATCAAAACCTTACACTCAAGGAGCAAAACTTGGCCCCAGATTTGCACCACTGTAAGCACAATGAGTCCGTTCACACTTTGTGCAAAACAATACACACAGTGATTTGAAACACTAACACACACGTCTATGCATTAGACACAGAAGTATATCAAGATGTCACTTCCTTGCAATTCTAAAGCACTGACTGTCAAATTACCACACCTATGAGCCAGTTGATTGAACACTGCCATCAGGTGTGCAAACACAAGATTGCTTAATTGTAGACACACCAATCAGGTTTAAGCACTATAAAAATGCAGCAGGTGAGTTCACCAAACTTAACCAAAATGGAAGGAAGAGGAAGAGCAAGAGTGAGGATGAGAGGGGGAATCGGAGAAGGAGGAGAAGAAGGAGGCAGAGGCCGTGCCAGAGGCCGTGGCCGAGGAAGAGGAAGAGGAAGACTTCAAGCAGGAGGAGGTGAAGCTCAAAGGAGAAGAGGTCCAACTTTAAGCAATGAAATTCGCGCAACTCTTGTGGACCATGTTGTGAACCATGGATTGACGGTGAGGGAGGCTGGACTGAGAGTCCAGCCAAATCTCAGCAGATTCACCGTGGCATCTGTCATAAGGGCATTCAGACTGGAAAACAGGTAAAAGAATTACCTGTTTACAGCTTCTTACTGTATGCACCCCATATCAGCACTTTTGATACCCCTTCCTGTGACATTTTACAGTAGGTTACATGTATTTTGTTCTACATAGGATTGAGGGTCGAGTACAACGAGGAGGAAGGGCTCCCATTTTCACACCACTGCAGGAGAGGGAGATTGTGAATATGGTTTTGGCAAATAATGCCATCAGGCTTCATGAAATCCAGGCCAAAATTATTGAAGACCAAATCATCTTTCAGAATGTGAATCAGGTCTCTCTGTCCACCATAGCTCGTATCCTGAAGGCACATCAGGTACAAATGAAACAGATGTACCGAGTGCCTTTTGAGAGGAACTCAGAGAGGGTCAAACAGCTGCGGCATGAGTATGTGGAGGTATGTATTGTTCATTTTAGCACTCTGATGTTGCATACTGCACACATAACCTTTTTTTACATGTAAATGTAC